>RXON01003797.1:0-73083 GCA_009667805.1 Leptobrachium leishanense
GTATAGTTACTATCGGAGAAGATAAATGATATTAATCATATATGCAGTTACTAACAGTGATACATATATTGTGAAGCTAGTTGTCTATGTGCTGGTGGATGGATTGTGGTTTATAAATCTTTGTTTTGATATGAGATTTGAGACTTTTTTGTATACGTAATAAATATATATATTTTTATCCGATTATTGATTAGTGTATTCTTCAAAGCAAAACACAGACAAATAAAAGAATTTAGGAGAATTTCTAGAAAATACAAACGATTGATATGTGTCTCGTATAAGTTTCTTATTGAATATAAATCTCGACATGTTGTAGTCACGTGCAGAGATAAGTCCCTACAAGACCCTGCTTCACCCACCGACCTTGCCTACTTGCTGCCAGCCTATTAACCCATGGACCGTCCAGACCACTCTATCTCACTATCCCCTTTGTACTGCGCCATGGACTGATAGGTACACTCTGAATATTCCTGCCTAAAGTTCTCTAATCCCTTGAACTTGGGTCCAACCATGGCGTATGCCAGGTGCCACCGTGACAGAATGCAAAGTCCACCAACTGAGCCTGCAGGAATGCTCCCAGCCCTGGAAGATCTGGCCTACAAGCTATGTGTTATGCTGGAGGATATATGGGATTTAATGGATACTCTAAAGAGCGCCCCTCCCAAGGTGTATGTTCCTCCAGGGCAGAAACCTAGAGGCCCTCTGACTCCAGAGGAGCGTACCAGGAGAAAGAACCTGAACCTCTGCCTGTACTGTGGGGACTCCTCATTTCTTGGCGAACAGTCCCGTGAGAACCCAAAGAAGGCCAGCTCCCGTACCCGAGCCGGCCACGGTTTCACGGCAAACCCCTATTAGGGATGTGCACCGATTTTTTTTCGATTCGATTCTTCGAATTTTTAAACTTTTCGATTCGGCTCGTTTCGACTGCTTTCTGTTTCGATTCGGTTCGGCTTGATTCGTTTTTCGGGTACATTTATTTTTCGGAATATCGACCATTTTTCGTATTTTCGGGTCACTTTACTCGGTTTCTGTATCGACTTTTCGTTATTTCGGAAATTTTCGTTTTTCGGAATTGTACATGGTTTTCGGTATATATCGACTATTTTTCGTATTTTCGTGTCACTTTGCTCGTTTTTTGGTTATCGGCTTTTCGCTATTTCGGAAATTTTCGTTTTTTTCGGAACATCTGTTCTCGTTTCAAAGCTGTCTAACTCTATTGCCCCAGCAGTCCAGCACATGGATTTTCCCCAGCTCATGGATTTGCCCCAGCTCATGGATTTGTCCCAGCTCATGGATTTGCCCCAGCTCATGGATTTGCCCCAGCTCATAGGATATTGCCCCAGCTCATAGGATATTGCCCCAGCACATGGATTTGCCCCAGCACATAGGATATTTGCCCCAGCTCACACATGGATTTGCCCCAGCTCATGGATTTGCCCCAGCACATGGATTTGCCCCAGCACATGGATGCCCCAGCTCATGGATTTGCCCCAGCACATTGATTTGCCCCAGCACATGGATTTGCCCCAGCACATGGATTTGCCCCAGCTCATAGGATATTGCCCCAGCACATGGATTTGCCCCTGCTCATGGATTTGCCCCAGCTCACACATGGATTTGCCCCAGCTCATGGATTTGCCCCAGCACATTGATTTGCCCCAGCACATGGATTTGCCCCAGCTCATAGGATATTGCCCCAGCTCACACATGGATTTGCCCCAGCTCATGGATTTGCCCCAGCACATTGATTTGCCCCAGCACATTGATTTGCCCCAGCACATTGATTTGCCCAGCACATGGATTTGCCCCAGCTAATGGATTTGCCCCAGCTCATAGGATATTGCCCCAGCTCACACATGGATTTGCCCCCAGCTCATAGGATATTGCCCCAGCACATGGATTTGCCCCAGCTCATGGATTTGCCCCAGCTCATGGATTTGCCCCAGCACATGGATTTGCCCCAGCTCATGGATTTGCCCCAGCTCATAGGATATTGCCCCAGCTCACACATGGATTTGCCCCCAGCTCATAGGATATTGCCCCAGCACATGGATTTGCCCCAGCTCATGGATTTGCCCCAGCTCATGGATTTGCCCCAGCACATGGATTTGCCCCAGCACATGGATTTGCCCCAGCACATAGGATATTGCCCCAGCTCACACATGGATTTGCCCCAGCTCATGGATTTGCCCCAGCACATGGATTTGCCCCAGCTCATAGGATATTGCCCCAGCTCACACATGGATTTGCCCCAGCTCATGGATTTGCCCCAGCACATTTACAGACAAAATTTACAGAATCAGCGATATAACCGATAATAGTTAAATAAACGATGTTCAGAATTACCGAAATGGAACCGAAATCCCGAATGGAACCGAAATCATGAATAGAGGGAAAATAAATTTCGATTTGACGCATTTCAAGTCCATTCGAAAATTCCAAAAAATTTTCGATTTGGCTCGGAAAACTTTTCGGATTTGCAGTTTTCGAAAATTTTTCGTTTTTTCGGAAAGTCTGTTCTTGTTTCAAAGCAATAGATTTCGATTTGACACATTTCAAGTCCATTCGAAAATACCGAAAAATTTTCGATTCGGCTCGGAAAACTTTTCGGATTTGCCGTTTTTGGCTCAAAATTTTTTCGGAATTTCGGCCGCATCGAAAGACCCGAATCGGGAAATTTCGTGAAAATTCCGAAATTCCCAAACCCGAAACGCACATCCTTAACCCCTATGCAAAAATCAGCACCAAGAAAAACTCAGGTGTCCAGGAGGTGCACCCCAGCCTGAGTTCACTGCACCTGAGCCCAAGCCTGCTCCCAGGAGATCTCAGGTACCCAAGTCTGCTCCTAGGAGGCCTCCAGTTCCCAAGCCTAATGCCCAGAAAATCTCCTTCACCTAAGCCTGCGCCCAGAAGACTCAAGCCCACTGTACCCAGGGGTACAGAGTCTCTGGAGGTCTATGCAGAAGAGGAGGAAGAACCCGAACTGCCACCCGAACTGCCTATGGAGTATGAGACCATTATGCCTGAGAAGTCTGACCTTCCTATCCCTATGGACATTATGACCATTCAGACCCCAGGTACGACTCCCATCGCTCCCAGACAGCACCTTATGACCAGTGCTGCTGGTACCCCGAAACCAGCACCCAGAAAGAAAGAACATCGTAGATCAAAGTAGAAAGAACATCGCACCTAAGACAGAAGCTCCTTATTGCGTACAGGGAACCTTCTCCTTCCCGAGACCTGTTAGGGTTCATATCACCCCAGAACCTGTATATGAAAAACAATGTGCTGCTGTAACCACCTGTTGCCCAGACCCTGTCCCACCAGGCTGTGTCTATGCATCCATTGGCACGGTGGTGCGGAAAGAAGACCTGGCGAGGTTCGAGGAAGCGTTGAACATCAGGCAAGCTGCGAAATTACCCAAGACTGCCCAGGTGATGCTGACTGTGACTCCCAGCCAGCACGATCCATTGCCTTCTGCAGACTGCTGCACTCCACCTGACGCTGGGGCAGAAGAATGGGACACCATGTCCTCTAATGAGGAGCCACCACTGGAAACAGCCTGGCGTTCCAGAGGACCACCAAGTGTGATTTCTGGGTACCTTGGTACCACCTTCCCTACTACGTCCCACAGAGGGGCTCATCATGCTGCAGTTCCCGTTATAACCCAGCGATAGACTTTATTCCACCCAGCTTTTCATCCTCTGAGGAATCTGATTCAGAGTGGTTTCTAAGGGTCACAGCCAGGGATGCCTTGCCCACCTGGGAAGATGTATCATCGAATACCTAACTGGAACCCCGTGATGAACGATACATGAAAGCTGCTGATCCACTCCTCATACAGACAGCTTTTTCAGTAACAGCAGTTGATCCAGCTGAGCTCAATCAACCACAAGAACCACCATATTTCTCCTTAGCCACGGATGGCTCTGTGGTGCCTACGAAGGACCTCCCAGCTTATGAAGCTTATCTGTCTCGTTTCCCACCAGGGTGACTCTGATTTATGGACATTCATCCTGCCCACTGATGCCAACCTCCGGCCAGCTCTGGGTCGCCCGGAGGAGCTCCATTTGCACGGGGAATCTGTCAGGGATCAGTACCTGAGGGTGTGCAGAAACCATGTCTGCAGGTGTGCATCCAGGAAAAGTGCTGCCTCAGTCCTGTCCAGCACTGATATGGGTTAATCTTAAGTAAAGCACCAAACACGCACACCACACCCCCCTGTCTGTCTAATAAGAGTCACTCCCACCTCTGCTCATTGACTTTGCATTACAAGTCAATCCTCTGTGTTGTATTGTTCTGACCTTCTCTGTAATCCTGCTGATACCGTATACCAGACCCGGCTTCACCCACCGACCTTGCCTGCTTGCTGCCAGCCTATTGACCCACGGACTGTCCAGACCACTCTATCTCGCTAACCCCTTTGTACTGCGCCATGGACTGCTACCAGTACCAGCCAGCCTATCCTCAGGTACACTCTGAATATCCCTGCCTAAAGGACTCTAATCCCTGAATTTGGGTCCCACCACGGCGTATGCCAGGTGCCACCCTGACAGCCACCCTCATACCTGCAGGAAGAGCTCATACAGGTCAGGGTGTCCTCCTTCACATTGTAGTCCAGGTTCCCCATGTACAGCGTCTTGTCCACTTCCTTTCAGCTCCTCTGCATGACCAAACGCACAAAGTCCAGAGCCCACCAGCCGGAAGACAGGCTATTTATGACACATTAAAGGGCCAGCACGTGTCACAGCACAGATGCCTTTCTGCTGTGAGTGAGAGCATGTCTGCAAGCTGTGTGAGATCCCCAGGGATATGTGACAGCAGGCTCCCTGTGCACAGAGTCGGCCTGTCCATGAAGCCGGGTGGAGCAGCGGCTCCAGGTGGCCCTTTGTCAGGGGCGACAAAATGCAGCCCTGTCAAGGGCTGCAGCAAGGAGCACCCGGCCTGTACATGGCACATCCCTCTAACATCCCGCGGAGCCAGGCTATGCCCGCCCTTCTCAGCCGGTCAGCACCCACCCTTCTCACACAAGCGGAGCAGTGCCTGCCCCCTTCACAGGAGTGGAGCAGCACCTGCCCCTTCACACGTGTGGGCCAATGCCTGTGCCATACACTCAAGCAAGGCAGAGTCTGCTACTTTCAGTGGGCCAGGTCCAGCACTTTTGAAGCCCTCCAGCAGACCAGCCAGGTCTGGAGCCAGGCCTTGGCCGGGCCTCGGCCAGGCCCAGAGATAGGCCTCGGCCAGGCCCGGAGCAAGGCCTCGGCCAGGCCCGGAGCAAAGCCTCGCCAGGCCCGGAGCAAAGCCTCGGCCAGGCCCGGAGCAAAGCCTCGGCCAGGCCCGGAGCAAGGCCTCGGCCAGGCCCGGAGCAAGGCCTCGGCCAGGCCCGGAGCAAGGGCTCGGCCAGGCCCGGAGCCAGGCCTCGGCCAGGCCCGGAGCCAGGCCTCGGCCAGGCCCGGAGCCAGGCCTCGGCCAGGCCCGGTGCCAGGTCCCGCCTCGACCAAACCCCCAAGTGTGCTGTAGTTCGACCAGGCTCTCAAGTGTGCTGGAGCTCGACCAGGCCTGACGGCATCAAACAAGCTCTCCAACGTGCCAGCAACCAGGCCACTCTATAGGTAAGTTTGTGTGTGACTGTATGCAGGGCCGTCTTTAACGTGGGGCAAAAGGGGCAGTTGCCCCGGGCCCAGTCATTGTTGAGGGGCCCAAAGAAGCTGCCCCTTGGGCCCACGTAAAGCATGGACGCTGCCGCCGCCAGTCAATTTTCTTAGGGGCACAAATTTATTTTCCAGCCGCTGATGCCGATCTTCCAGCCGCGCGACTCCGGAAGCAGAATAGTTAGTCATGTGACGCTGGTGACTCAGTGCGCCGGCGCCACGCTACTTGTCACATGTGCGGGAAGGAGCAGGAGGCTTCACACGGCATGGGGCAGCCAGGTTAGTGCGTGCACACTCGCAGAGTGACTGGAGACCGAGAGTGAGTGACTGAGACACAGCGAGGCTTTCAACAAGTCACCAGGGCTGGACTGGCCTACCGGGATGCTGGGAGAAATCCCGGTAGGCTGCTTCACTTTTTGGCCACTGAGGGGCCTTTTATTAGAATTGAAAACTGTTTCAAAGTTTTTGATCGGCAGCTTATCCGCCTCCAGTAATGTACTGCAGTGCGGGGGGGGGGCGGAGTGCTGGGCCACCAGCTGACAAGCTGAGAGAGGGGGCTGTATGGCTGGGTGTCTCAGCGCAGCCGCAAGCAGACAGCCGCTGGTGCCACCTGCTCGCACGCGGGCCGGCACATGGCAGGCTGCCTGCAAGCCGTTTGTAGAGGCTGGGAGCACCAGGCCAGGGGTGTCATGTGGTGGTGGGTTGGTCCTTGTTGCGATGGGCCGGAGCAAGCAGCAGTGACCGTGCTTCCATCCACAGTCCACACATGACGAGGAAGGTGAGCAGGCCCACCAGGAACAGGAAGACCAGCATGCTGATTGTCAGTCAGCCACCCCCCTGACCGCTGACACCAGGTAGGAGACCCCCATGAAGAGCAGCAGGGCGGGGCCTGACTTGCCTGGGCAGTGGGCCGCACCCTCCAGCATTAGGTTGGAGCCGAGGTCATGCTGTAGACCATTCTCTCCAGCATGATCATTTCTGACTGCAGCAGAGCAGGCCAGGCAGTGGCAGCATAGCAGGCTCTTTACATGTGCACTGCTCTCTGGCCAGCATTGCCTCAGTAGCCAGGGTGGAAGCAGGGGCACAGGTGCCATTGAGGGGAGCTAGAGCTGGTAAGGCTGCTGCTCTGCACAGCATCCTGCATGTGAACAGAGGACACAGGCAACAGGAGCGCTCCCTGCTGTGATCTACAGATCACCATGAACTGCTGGGCAAGTTACAGGACAGGTAAGAGGAGCCTTCTGTCCTGAAACAAAAAATGAAGCCCCTACCATGTGTCAGAGAGCAGCTGCCTTCTGGATCCCATGTGTTAAGTTAAAGGGTTAAGGTGTTAGTAGGAGGCAGAGTAAATGTCTGGCTGATCTGAAAGTGAGATGTGCTCCCTCTCCCCTTCATCACTCACAGCTACTGATATAATCTACATTCTGCAGATCAAACAGCCTGTAACCCCTGCATATCCACACCCCTACCTGTAACCCCTGCATAACCACATCCTTACCTTTAACCCCTGCATAACCAAATCCGTACCTGTAACCCCTGCATAACCAGATCCCTGTCCCACATCCATACCTGTAACCCCATGTTGACTCCCACCTTTCCTGTAAACTTTGCACCTACAAGTCCTTGTCCATCCCCATCCCTTCCTGTAACCCTTTTATAACCAGATCCCTGGCCCACATTCCTGCCTGTAACCAGACTACTGCCCCCACTCTTCCTGTAAACCTTGCAACTGAAGGTTCCTGTGTACCATCATCTCTGCCTGTAATCTGCCTGTAAAACCCCTAAATAACCAGACCCTACTGCGCCTGTAAACAAAGCCTGCACTTCCAGGTTCTTGCCTCCCCCCCGATCCCTGTCTGTAACCCCTTCATAATTAGTTTCCTGCCACCCAACCCTTCCCGTAGCAATACCCAGGGCCATGCAACCTGCATGACTAATTATTAATTATCTATACCTTGATGGGCCCAATGATGTTAAAACAATTGTTAATGTTCGTATACACTGCACTTTACTGTGAGTTTTATTGCTGTGGAGCTCTGATACGCTCATACACACCGCACATTACTGTGAGTTTCATTGCTGTGGAGCTCTGTGATACATTCATGCAAACCACACATTACTGTGAGTTTCCTTTGCACTTTTCACACTATAGGGCTGGTGTAATTTTTTTTTCCAGGGCTGCTTTTTATTCCCAGTCCGGCCCTGCAAGTCACGTGCCTCGCCTGCACGTGCTGGGCCGGCCAAGCTGCGGGGGAAGGAAAGCAGACAGTGCACAGGCGTGTGGATGAATCCGCTCATCCTGCACTGTCTGTTGCCCGCCCAGTCTGTCGCCCTCTGCAGAAGCCAGGTACCTCATCTGTGTGCCCCTCCATGGTTTGCCTGTTACTGAAGAGATCCCTGCCCCCTCTGACTGCTAATCTGCCCCCCACCCCTCCTTCCTCCCCCGCTGCTATCTAATTCCTGGGGGGGGGCACGGCCTTTGCCGATTGTCAAAGCAGGAGCTCCTGCTTCCTCCTTCCCTGCCTGGAAACCCCCTCCCCCTCACTGGGGGACATGTGGCCGCTGCTCCACCAGCTCCTGTGGGTCTCCAACCACACAAACCCCTGGAGGTATCGGATATCAGAGGAGGAGGGAGGAGGGGTGGGGAGCAGATCTTCTTCTCACTGTCCTTGGCCTGCCTGTACTTAATCTATGTAGTCACAGGGATCGGTCAGCAGGGTCCCTCAATGATACAGCTGGGGGGATCTGATCTGCCAAAACACAGGGACAGGGGGGTGCAGCATTAGAGTTTAGCACCCCCCCCAGTCCCTGTGTTTTGGCAGATCAGACCCCCCAGCTGTATCATTGAGGGACCCTGCTGACCGATCCCTGTGTGACAGGCAGCTCAAACCTAATGTGCTGGATTAATTGGCCCAATATATATACATATATATATATATGTAGCGCTCACTCCCGGAGGAGGCGCTGAAATTGAACCTCGGGTCAGTCTCCCCGCACTAGGGAATAAATATACTCCAGCACCGTTGTGGATTTTATAAATTATATAGTTTACTAGAATAAATGGCATATAATGAATAACACGGTGTTCGAATATATATTTACAGTACTTCGTAATGCGGGAAACGCGCAGCGGAAAAGAAATACGATGCTTCGTATTTCGAGGAAACGCTCAGCGGAAAAGAAATACAAGGTTTCGTAATTCGAGAAACGCGCAGCGGAAAATAAATACGATGTTTCGTAATTCGAGAAACGCGCAGCGGAAAATAAATACGATGTTTCGTAATTCGAGAAACGCGCAGCGGAAAATAAATACGATGTTTCGTAATTCGAGAAACGCGCAGCGGAAAATAAATACGATGTTTCGTAATTCGAGAAACGCGCAGCAGAAAATAAAGGGAAAATTATCTTTAACCCCTTTTTGATTGGGGAGGGAGTCCCGCACAGGTTGTGTCCCGGAATGTAAGTGTGTGTGTGTGTGTGTTATGGTACCTGGGTACACTATTCAACTGGCCAGTGACTTTCTTAAGAGGTATCTTCGACTAGTCAGGTTGGGGCCCTGTGGGTTTTGGAAACAAACAGCAGCGTGCTTTCTTGGTTTTACAACGGCCTAGAAAGCCTCTCACCCATCCGCCAGATACTTGAGGCTCCGCTTGACCCAGGACGCCTCTCCGCTCGATATTGACTGGGGTTCTCCTGGCTTCTGGATCCGCTGTCTGGCTTTCTGCTCCTGCCGCGACTTGTCCAGCTTACCGCCTGCTCTCCCAGTCCGATCGATCTGCGGTACTCCTAACTTGGGGTCCTCTGGCTTCCGCAATAGCAGCTTGGGTAATCTTGTGGATCACTGGGTCTCCCTTTGGTAAGGCTGAGTAACCCGATCTGTAACTCCGTTAGGCCGCACCTGCACTCCGGCCTGGACACTGTTACGTTCTGCAGCACTGTGTCTTGTCTCTCTCACTCCCTGGCGCGCTCTGCCAGCTCTTCCCACGAGGCTCAGGATGTAAGTCCCTGTGTCCCACCCACTTCCTGTGTCCGTTCCCAAAGCATGCCGGGAAATGTAGTCCCAATGTAATATTCAGTGTCTCACATTGCGCTTGTCTCCCTCCGGTGGCCAAAAATAGGTACTGCCACAATAAGGAATTAAACACAGCGCTACATATATATATATAAATAAACACTTATTGAATGCCCAGTATATATCACAGGGTTATTGGCAATAGAAGAAAAACCCTTAATGGCCCTATATTGCTTGTACAAGTTGGTTGGACTCAGTTTCAGAGCAGCCTATACAAATATATATATATATATATATATATATATATATATATATTATTATTCAGCCATTACAAATGAGCCAAGTCACTTCTAAGTAATCCCTTGTTGCATGGCTAATCTTGTTCTGCAGACCAACGTTAAGAAAAAAAAAACTGTTACATTGAATTAATCAACATTTTTACAAAACCATTGTCATTCTTTTCTATCTAATGTGTGCAGCCAGATATGTTCTTTAATCAGCACTGCGGAATATGCTGGCGCTATATAAATAAAGTATAATAATTAGCTCTATTATTGTGTGTGTGTGTGTGTGTGAGCTGTGATACGCACATTACTGTGAGTTTTATTGCTGTGGAGCATTGTGATATGCTCATACACACCACACATTACTGAGTTTTATTGCTGTGGAGCATTGTGATACGCTCATACACACCGCACATTACTGTGAGTTTTGAGACAAGTTCTTGATGTTTTTTGGGATGATGGGGGTGGAGAGCAAAATTATGCAGTGGGTGGGCTTTCAGGGGGCCTCGAGAAATTGTTTGCCCAGGGTCCAATCAATATTAAAGACGGGCCTGACTGTATGTGGGTGTTTGTGTGTGTGTGGATGTGTGGGTGACTGTATGTGGGTGGGTGTTTTGGCACAAAGTGAAATATGGGTCTTCTTGGATGCTCAGTCTTGATGTACTTATACTCATTGTTATTCAGGATACCCATCGCATATCCCTGGTCCAAATAATCAGTACATTTTGTACTTCTTTCCTTCGTAGGGTCTGCTCTTAAAATTTTATAGGTTTCCACAGTTGTAATTATATGTATTACTGGTTCTCCAATTTTCACTATCTGCAATAGCCACTTAAAAATATGTGGAGCACTATGTAATAGTTGATGTTTCTTTATATTTCGCATTTATACGTCTCGACTCAAGTTTAAAGGGTTTAACTCTGCATTATAAACAAAAAAATTTTGGCAGCACCCTCCCCCCTCCTTTGACTCGCAGTGCTTCTTCTGTTTTCTCCTTCAAAGTGCACATAGAACCTGGAATAAACCACCTGGACCTTAATTTAGCCCTATAAAAGTCCCATCATGCACCATGTACTTTCACCTTTAATTATTTCCTACTGGTAACAAACCAGATGCACAGTGGCGACTCTAGGAACAATATTTAGGGGGGGCACATAAGTTACCACAGTCAAAACTGGGGGGGGTGCATTAATCATTTTCGCCTCTAGATCATACCACTGAATAAAACTAAGGGCCCTATCACCTGGTGTGTGCTAAAACACCATTGCTAAATGAAAAATTTAGCGCGAGTCACTAAAACTTAGAGCCTGACGACCTACTAACAGATCACCTGGTCTGCGGTAGTCCGTGTACAAGGTCATTTAGCACGCGCTAGGGAAACGCTAAGATGTGGGCTGAGACCCAGCGTTATTGCGGTTGTGTGCAGGATAGAAGTGTTTTTTCCAGTGCAGACTGCAGAGCCATACCTATCCCCTGCCCTCACAAGCTTGTATAAGTATGATTACATCCAGCAGAGAGCCCTCACACCCGTGCATTAATAAAATCCTCCAAAGTGACTGTATCATCCATGTTTATATGCACGCACATATTAATTAAGGCTGATGGGCATTGCATGATAAATGCCACCCAACAGCATGCAGAATCATTACGTCGCATTTAATAGATCGAAAAGATTCTGAGCACACTGTGCGTCCGTGCAGAACTGACGTACTTTGACTGATGATACTGTAGACACCACATGGTCCTTTTTTTGACTGATGTACAGTAGATGGGAAATAAAATTAATATGTAAAATGAAAAAAATGTATACATGATATGAAAAAACATTTTGTCCGTCAAAAATGCAGTCCATCTGACTACGCTCCATCACTCACACACAAAGCTACGCGGACGTGGCTCACTCTGTGCGTCCGTCCTAGCGGTTTGACGTACTTGCCTAAATTGCATCCGGTGCCACGTGCGTTGTGCGTCCGCACTTCTGTGCAAACGTACTTTGTGTGTGGGTCTCTATTGATCATTTATGCTACGATGCAGGGCCGGCCCGACAATGGTGCAGAGTGGAGCAGCGGTGGCAGGCGGCAGAAATTCGGGGGCGGCAAATTTTTTATTTTTTATTGATGGCGACGGCAGATTGTGCGGCCGTCGCTTTCGTTCCTTAAATGAGCAGCAGCCTGCATGAGTATCTGCCGCTCGCCTGAGATCCATCCTCCAGCCTGCAGCGATCGAGATCACGTCAGGCTGGAGGGTGGATCTCAGGCGAGCGGCAGATACTCATGCAGGCTGCCATTCGTTGAAGGAAGGAACGCGGCAACCGCACGATCTGCCCCTCGGAGCCTGGGGGCAAATATATACATGAGTGAGCCTGGGGCAATATATACATGAGTGAGCCTGCCCTGGGGGCAAATATATCCATGAGTGAGCCTGCCCTGGGGGCAAATATATCCATGAGTGAGCCTGGGGGCAAATATATCCATGTGTGAGCCTGGGGCGCAGTGTGCGCCATATTGTCTGAGCTGAAACTTCAGTACCCACATCTGACAAATCTTTTCTCCGTTCCTCAGCAGTCACACGGGGACTTTTCTCCACTCTACGCTTCAGGTAGCGCACAGCAGACGAAGTCAGCATCTTCTTTCTGCCACGACCAGGTAGCGTTTCAACAGTGCCCTTTGCCTTGAATTTATTATTATTATTATTATTATTATTAATTTATTAAAGCGCCAGCATATTCCGCAGCGCTGTACAATAAGCACAGTACAGACAGGGTTACAATACATTGAACAACATTTGACAAACAGTACAGGAGGAGATGAGGGCCCTATTCCCGTAGGAACTCACAATCTAGGAGGGTTGGGGTTGGAAACAGGAGGAGAGGACTGTAAGGTGAGAGTGATTGATGGTTGCGTCAGTGAGTTGGGTGGTAGGCTTCCCTAAATAGCAATGTTTTCAGGGAGCGTTTGAAGGAAGAGAAGTTAGGGGAAAGTCTGACAGCACGAGGGAGAGCGTTCCAGAGAGTGGGGGCTGCGCGTGAGAAATCCTGCAGTCTATCATGGGAAGAGGTGATGCGGGGAGAAGCTAGGCGCAGGTCACTGTTTGACCTTAAGGGAGCGGGCTGGGGTGTATTTGGTGATTAGTGAGGACAGGTAGTGGGGCGCTGAGTTAGTGAGGGTTTTGTAGGTAAGGATAAGGATTTTGAACTTAATTCTGCAGTGGATGGGGAGCCAGTGAAGGGACTCGCAGAGGGGAGCGGCAGAGACAGAGCGGCGGGTGAGGTGAATTAGCCTGGCGGAGGCGTTCAGGATGGATTGTAGGGGGGAGAGGCGGGACAGAGGGAGGCCAGATAAGAGATTATTGCAATAGTCGAGTCGGGAGATTACCAGGGCGTGTATGAGTTGTTTTGTGGTGACAGCGGTAAGAAATGGACGAATTCTGGAAATATTACGCAGTTGGTATCGGCAGGAGGAGGAAAGAGACTTGATGTGGGGGATGAAGGAAAGAGCAGAGTCCAGTGTAACTCCAAGACAGCGAACTTGGTTTGATGGGGAGATGGTGATACCCTCCACCGTGATAGAGAAGTCAGGAGGTGGGGAGGCATTAGAGGGAGGAATAAGTAGGAGCTCAGTCTTTGACATGTTGATCTTTAGGTGGTGGGAGGCCATCCAGGAGGAGATGCCAGATAAACAGTCACTGACTTTTGAAAGGACAGGGGGAGAGAGATCAGGGGTAGAGAGGTAGATCTGAGTGTCATCAGCGTAGAGGTGGTAATTAAAGCCAAAGCTGTTGATGATTTTGCCCAGGGAGGAGGTGTAGATGGAAAAGAGCAGAGGACCAAGGACAGAGCCTTGAGGTACACCAACAGATAGAGGCAATGAAGAGGAGGAGTTACCAGCAAAGGACACACAGAAGGACCTGTTGGATAAATAGGAGTCAACCCAAGCAAGTGCAGTGTCACCGAGACCCAGAGAGTTGAGGGTCTGTAGAAGGAGGGGGTGGTCAACAGTGTCAAAAGCAGCCGAGAGGTCAAGCAGGATGAGAATAGAATAGTGGCCGTTTTTTTAGCAGTTAGGAGGTCGTTGGTGACTTTGGTGAGGGCAGTTTCAGTTGAGTGTAGCGGACGGAAGCCAGATTGCAGGGGGTCAAGTAGGGAATTGGAGGACAGGAAGAGGGAGAGGCGGTTGAAGACTAGTTTTTCTAAGAGCTTTGATGTGAAGGGAAGCAGGGATACAGGGCGGTAGTTGGATGGAGAGTTGGTGTCTAGGGATGGTTTCTTTAGTAAAGGGGTAACTAGCGCGTGTTTGAAGGCGGATGGAAAGGAGCCAGTGGAGAGAGATAGGTTGAAGATGTGTGTGAGAGCAGGGGTGAGGGAGGAGGAGAGGGGAGGAATTAGATGTGAGGGAATGGGGTCGAGCGGGCACGTGGTGAGATGTGAGGAGGACAATAAGGAATTGACTTCCTCCTCAGTGGTTGGGAGGAAGCGGCAGAGGGTGGCAGAGGGGACCTGTGGGAGTGGAGGTGGCAGATAACTATCTTGTGTAGGGATTTGCGAATGATGCTTCCTATGGTCTCTCTTGGTATGTTTAACATCTTTGCAATCTTCTTATAGCCATTGCCCTTCCTGTGAAGAGTAATCACCTCTTCTCTTGTCTTCCTGGACCATTCTCTTGACTTCACCATGTTTGTAACCACACCAGTAAATGTCTAGAAGGAGCTGAGTATCACAGTCATTTTAAAGCTGCCTAATTGGTGCTTATTATGCTTTATTGCTGCTCCGTGACATCCACAGGTGTTTTCAATACCTGATTGAAAACACTTGAATGAACCTCTGTTCTTCAGAGTGGTAGTCTTTAAGGGGTTGAATAATTGTGTCAATGAAGAATTCACAAAAGAAACATTTACTACTGTATTACAAAACCAATTGATGTCATTTTAGTTGCATATGGTTCTTTAAAAAGTCCTTGTAGGATTTCATTTTGAATACAATTACAAATGTACACTAAATTCCCTAAAACCCTTTACAGCATTGGGGGGTTGAATAATTTTGAACACAACTGTAGGTCAACCATATACGTTGCTCAGGGACAGAGATACTACGGTCCGAAGAAGTGGAGGAAGCTGGATGTTGATTTCTGGTGGGGGGGGGGCACATGGGGGGGGGGTCAATGAATAACCTGGGGGGCAATCCCCCCTTGCCCCCATGTAGAGATGTCTATGCAGATGCACCTTGGACTCTTTAACCATCCCTAACTGAGGAAGGCAAGTGCTATTTGCCGAAACTCGTCTCAGGAAACTACCATTATTTATTTTTTACCTACTTTTCGACTTATTTTTCTGCCTACATTTTTATTGTTCTTTTTACTTTTTTTTTGTCTTTTATGTAATATTTATTGTTTTTACTATCCACTATGGACTAGACCTGTATATCAAATAGAGATTTTGTTATGCATAGAAAGTTTGCTCTCTTTGCTACTTACTCCCCATTTCGTGAGCACTCACAGCAGCAGAACCATCACACCAAGACCTAAAGGGTGAGTGTGATGGAAACCCGTTCATTCTGCCTGTCCTGGCTCTCCAGACACCCCCTTACCAAGATCAGCACGGCCGCCTAGTTGCTCGGAACTCAGTGCCTCCAGCAGCCTGATCTGTAACTCCAGACCCGCTTGGTCTGATCCTCTGCCTCTTTGAATTTCCAGAAGGCCGCTCCGTGCCTTCTGAGGGTGATTGTGGGTACCCTGACAAGCTGTATGTTCAAACAGGATTCTGACTTTTATTTTAAAACGTCACTACTTATGCTGAGGTCCAACAGGTATAATTTGCATGAACCAGACCACTGGAAGATGAACTCTGATTACATTAGGTCATTTAGATTTTAGATATTTACAGTAGGCTTGTGCACCGATTTTTTTTTTCGGTTCGGTTCGATTTTTCGGATTTTTAAACTTTTCGATTCGGCTCGTTTCGACCGATTTCTGTTTCGATTCGATTCGTTTTTCGTGTACTTTTTTTTTTCGGAATATCGACCATTTTTCGTATTTTCGTGTCACTTAGCTCGTTTTTTGTATCGACTTTTCGTGATTTCGGAAATTTTCGTTTTTCGGAATTGTACATGTTTTCGGAATTTCGACCATTTTTCGTATTTTCGTGTCACTTTGCTCGTTTTTTGTATCGACTTTTCGTAAGTTCGGAAATATTTGTTTTTTCGGAAAGTCTGTTCTCCTCGTTTCAAAGCAATAAATTTCGATTTGACACATTTCAGGTCCATTCGAAAATATTTCGTTTCGGCTCGGAAAACTTTTCGGATCTAAAATTTTTTCGGAAATTCGGCCGCATCCGAAAACACGAATCGGGAAATTTCGTGAAAATTCCGAAACCCGAAACGCACATCCCTAATTTACAGTAAACATTTGTTAGCTGTGACGGAACGGCCGCCACTATACCGTAGCGCGGTACAAATTAAAATGTTGATTTGGTGTGGTGTATTAAAGAATTCGTTAGGTTGTATTTTTATAAGTTCCCCCTGTAATTCTCCCCATTGGTGACCTGTTCCCAGCCTGTCCACAGCCCCGGGAAGACGCCCGGTCTGTGAATGCCTCGAGCCGCCACTAACTGTCTCTGCCAAGCCGCCCAAACTTGCCCGCCTTGCCCCGCAGCGTGGAAACCACGCAGAAGAGCGCTTCTTGGCCAGTATGTTCCTAAAAATAGGTTCTTACGGGGTGCGAATTTCAGAACGAAGCGCCCCGGGAAACCCGTACGCCGACCAAGGGATCCCTCGCCGGGAGCGCGGCCGGCAAACAGTGACTCTTGCTCGGGTACAGCCGCCGGACTTTCCCCCTCCACAGCTCTGCCTCCATTGATCCGATCAGGGCACTTTTTGGACTGAATCAGCCCCCGGACCCGAGCTGCCAGGCTGTACCCGCAGCGTGCCGCCGCTCCCAGGGGATCACCCCGAAATCCCTGGTAAAACCCCAAACTCGGGCTGAAAGCCACAGGGAGCCGCCAGGACAAAGGAGCGCTCACACCACAGGGGGGGCTGGGCGCTGCCCGGACAGGGAGAGGTTCTGGGAGGGGGGGGGACAGACGAGCTGGCGCCGAGACCCGAGATAAGGGCTGCGCACCGCAGGGGTCCCCCAGGTTAACCAAGGCAGATTGGGCAATGGCTCGAGGCAAAGGTAAAGATCACCGCAGGAGGACTGAGGGCAGGCCAGGGGAGAACAATGGTTTCATTCCCCATAAATACCCCTGTATCCCCCATGTTAAATAAACTGGTACCTGTTTGAACCTTTACTCCTGCCTCGGCTAGTAATTGGGGATAACAGGGCTTGGGGAACCGCGACACTTCAAGGATCGTGCAAAAGCGCTTAATCACCGCCGAATTCATACAGCCCGCTACCCCTGACTCTACACCTCCAGACAAGCTCGGCGCTGACGGCAGATCTACCCGTGCAGGGTAGCAGTGATCCGTTACATTAGCATTTTAGTTATCACACACATTTGCATAAGCTATTGTTCCAATAGATCAGATTACATTTTCAGTCAAACACTGTTCCAGACTCATGACTCCTTAAACAGGTAACAAAGAGAAAGCCCTCTTGCTTAATCACACATTACTCAAACATTCCACACAAAAGAGGGCATTGAAAATAACTTCAGGTTGCATCTTCTAAACACATCTCCAAGTGCCCATTCGCATACAGTGATAAAAATACATTTAAAACTAAAGCTAAGCATTTTACAATACATTTAAAACCACACCACGTAATATAAATTAACATAAAGTCTTTCCCAAGGCAAATGTCTGTGTCTTTTGGGGTTTTTGCCAGGAAAATAAAAGTCTTGGGGTTTGAAGCAGGGAGCGCTATGACAGTGAGGTGCTTACCTCTGAAAGCACCAAGGGGCAATACATGAGCCTAATCAAATCACAGGCTCCAGCATTGGGGAGTATATTTCTGTACTGCACTATATGAATAACTAGTGAGACTAATTATGCTATGAGAGCTTTGCCATCCTGGGAGCCACCTGCCTGTGAGCCACCATATCAAGGAAGAAAGTGACGAGGAAAAGGTTGAGCCACCCTTCTAAGTTGGCCGAAAGCGTGTACACCTAGGGCCACATTACAATTAGTGATGAGCCGAACACCCCCGTGTTTGGTTTCTCATGCGAATTTGAACAATTTCAAAAGTTCGCGTTCGAACGCGAACACGATTCAAACTCAATGCAAGTCAATGGGACTCGAACGTTCGAATTTTAGAGTGCCCTCCAAGAGGGCATATATGCAAGATATTTGCCATAAAAGGTGTATGGGGGTCCGGGTAGTGCCCTGGGGGACAGGAAACAAGGACAAAAAGTAAAAAAAAAGCGTCTTTGAAGGAACAGTGAGTTTTCCATGAAATAAAGGTTAAGAATAAAAACTAAAAATTCCTTCAAATATCGTGCCTAGGAGGTCCCCATAACCTGCCCGTGAAGTGGTGGATTTGTAGGATGTATAGAAACATTTAAAAACAAAAAAATGACATTTCAAATTACGATAAATGGTTTTCCTTTAATCTATTCATAAACAACTGCTTGGAGCGGCAGCCTGTATGAAAAGAGGAGACGTTTTAGGACACGCAGAACAAGTTTAGTGATTTTTTGGGCTAAATTATGGTGAAACTTATGCAGGCTTTGGATGAAAGTAACAATAGGTGCTTTAAAATTGGGCCTTTAGTGCAACAGTGCAACAGTGCCGTCATACCGTAACCCCTCTGTGGTATTGTGGAAAATATTAAAATGATATGAATCTGGTACAGGCGTCAGTGCACCCAAATATTTTGCCTTTGGTGGAAGCAAGTGCCTTCACACCGTAACTCCTCTGTGGTATTGTGGAAGAGTGCAGTGGTGGATCCTGCGGTCCAATATTAAAATTATATGAATCTGGTATATGCGTCAGTGGCAGTGCACCCAAATATTGGGCCTTCGGAGGCGGCAAGTGCCTTCACACCGTAACCCCTCTGAGGTATTGTGGAAGAGTGCAGAGGTGGACTCTGCATGCATTCAAATATTAAAATGATTGGAATCTGGTACACGCGTCAGTGCACCCAAATATTGGGCCTTTGGTGCCAGCTAATGCCTTCACACCATAACTGAGGTATTGTGGAAGAGTGCAGTGGTGGAGGTTTTGAGAATGCAGAAGAGATCCCCGATCTATTCAGTTACATCAGAATCAGGGGAGTGATAGCTGCTGATCCAGGACTCATTCATTTTTATAAATGTCAGCCGGTCTACAGAGTCAGTGGACAGATGCACTCTTTCGTCTGTGACAAAACCTCAAGTGGCACTGAACGTCCTTTCAGAAAGCACGCTGGATAAAGGGCAACCTAGTAGCTGCATAGCATATTGGCTACGTTCTGGCCAGTGATCCAATCTCAACACCCAGTAAGCCAGTGGATCATCTGTTGGAAAGGTATCCAGGTCTGCCCTTGCCCCTAGATAGTCCTGCACCATATGGTGAAGACGTTGGCAATGGGTGCCTACATTTGACGTCCCTGGGCGTCGTGGACTAAAAAAAATTAAAAAGGCATCAGTCAAGTGGCCCCGGCCTTCACCGCTCTTCCTCTGATCATCCGCAGCCTCAGAAGCACCTGTGTCATCGCTTGGTAACCTACCAGTGCCTGGAAAGGTGTTACACAAGTGTCGCTTTAGAGCATCCTCAAGTTGTTTCATCCTGTGCTCCCTCTGTGAGGGCAGGATGAGCTCTGCAACCTTACCCTTGTATCGTGGATCAAGAAGGGTTGCCAACCAGTAATGATCCCTCTCCTTGAAAGCACGAATCCTGGGGTCCTTTAGCAGGCTTTGAAGGATAAGGGAGCCCATGCAGCATAGGTTGGAGGTGGCATTAGCTTCAGAGTGTTCCTGGTCGCTGAGGATGACCGAATCGTGCACTGCCTCCTCCCAGCCACGTACTAGTCCTTGGGTTTCTGGGGACACAAAACCCTCCCTTGAGGAATCCCCACATTCAATGCCCCCACAACTTAAATATTCCTCCTCATCCTCCTTATCCTCATCCTCCTTATCCTCCCTGATCTGAGGACCCGCAGGAATGCTGTTAACGTAAAGACTGGGGCCTTGAGAGCTAGGGAAGTCCTCCTCTTCCTCCCGCTTCTCTGCCTCTAGTGCCACATCTATAATTCCCCGCAGAGTGCACTCCAGCAGGAAAACTAAAGGAATTGTGTCACTGATGCATGCACTGTCCCTGCTCACTATCCTCGTTGCCTCCTCAAATGGTGACAGTACAGTGCATGCATCCTTGATCATCAGCCACTGCGGGGGAAAAAAAAAACAAGTTGGCCTGAACCTGTCCTTGTGCCATACTCACACAGGTACTCATTGATGGCCCTCTGCTGCTTGTGCAGACGCTGCAGCATTGCTAATGTCGAGTTCCACCTGGTGGGCATGTCACAGATCAGGCGGTTTGTGGGATGGTGGAATTCTCTTTAAATTTCTGCCAGGCGAACACTTGCTGGGAATGATCGTCTGAAGTGGCTGCAGACTTTTCTGGTCTGTCTGAGAAGCTCTGCCAGCCCTGGGTACCTGGTTAGGAAACGCTGTAACCACCAGATTTAGGACGTGTGCTAGGCATGGTACATGCGTCAACTTTCCCAGGCGTAGGGCAGAGAGAAGGTTGCTGCCATTATCACAGACGACCATTCCCAGCTCAAGCTGGCGTGGTGTTAACCATCTCTGTGCCTGCCCCTGCAGAGCTGACAGAATTTCTTGCCCGGTGTGGCTCCTGTCCCCTAAACAAACCAGCTCAAGCACAGTATGGCATCTTTTTGCTTGAGCCATTGCATAGCCTTTGCCACGCGTCGGTTTAACTGCCACTTCGCCAGAGGCATTGAAGGAGGAGGAGGAAGAGGAAGAGGTGGTGGAGCAGACAGACCTCATATAAGCAGCTTTCTGGAGGCATGGTGGATGAGCAAGCTCCAGCACAGAGCCCCATCCTGGATCCCTCCCAGCTGCAAGCAGAGTTACCCAGTGTGCCGTGAAGGAAATGTAACGGCACTGTCTATGCTTGGACCACATGTCTAAAGTAATGTGCACCTTGCTGCTGACTGCCTTTCCCAATGACTCCGTAACATTGTCTTGCACGTGCTGGTATAGTGCTGGAATGGCCTTCCGTGAAAAGAAATGGCATTTTGGAACCTGCCACTGTGGTACAGCACATTTGGCAAATTCACAGAAGGCAGCAGAGTCCACCAGCTGGAAAGGCAGCAGCTGTAATGCGAGTAATTTTGCCAAGCTGGCATTTAGATGCTCTGCAAGGGGATGGTTGGGACTATATTTTTTTCTTCCGCAGCAGCAGCTGGGGCAACGAAATCTGACTGCATAAATCTGCAGCTGATGGGATGCTGGCAGATTCAGAGGAAGGACGTGGTACACCATTACTGTAGCATCATCCCTGTCAGTGGAGGTTGTAGGCAATGACATGGCAGGACATATAGTGGGGGTAGAGACAGATGAGGATGAGGAGGACCTATGCAAAGTGTTGTACCAACGGGATGCATGGCAGGTGGTCATATGTCGCCTCAAGCACGTGGTACCAAAGTGTCTTATATCTTTCCCACGCTTCATCCTCTTCCGACATAGCTTACAAATAGCAACGCTGCAGTCTGCTGCACATATTGTGAATAACTCCCAGACAGCAGAGATCCTGAACGTGTGCTGCGAGACAACAGCGCTCTGCACCTGAGCAGCTCTGACATCTGATGCCTTGGACTGGCTATGGTTGCTCATAGAGGACGTTCTGCCTCGTTTTTTGTGCCTCCTCCTCCTTTGACTCCTCTGTTCAATCAGGCACCCAGGTGGAGTCAGTGACCTCATTATTGTCATCACTCCCTATCTCTTCGTCACTGGAGCCAACCTCCCAATATGCTGCAGCTGCTGGGGGAACATGAGTGCCAGTTCTTTGTGTGTCACTGGCACCCCCTCCCTCTAGGCTGATTATACTCCCTTCCTCAACCTCAGAGTTTGAATCAGAGCATTGGAGTTGCTGCGCATCCTCAAGCAGCATGTCACTGTCACTATAGTCAAACAAATCTGCTGACTCCTCCGTGTGTGATAGTGAGGCTACAGCAGGAGTAGCTGTGGACATAGAGGCTGAATTAGATGTTTTGGCAGCTGAGGTGTACTGTAAACCACTCAAAGCCTGGCTGGCAGAGGACTCGGAGGATGAGGATGGCCTGGTTAGCCAATCCTGCAATTCTCTGTATGTTGCTACTGCTTAAGACAGCCAGCACCAGTTAGAAAAGACAAGCGTGCCCCTGCAGAGGATGCACTACGTCCACGACGACCAGGGGCACAGCATTCCGATACAGAGGCTGCTTGCCCTCTTATCTGTGTCTGGGAGCGTCTGCCTGTCCTTTTTGGTCTTTCTGACATGGTGAGTGATATATAGATTAAAGATGTACAGATTTTCCAGAACAATGCAATAAATCAGTGATACACCCTGGTAGCCTTTGCAGTGGCAACACACAGATTCAAATTCACACAACTCTGGTGTAAGTCAGTGATACAGCCTGATAGTTTGGCAGCAGCTGGCAGTGAGAAGACACAGATTACAATTCCCAGATATCTGCTAGAAGTATGTGGGACCCCCTGATAGCTGGCAGTGAGAAGATACAGATTACAATTCCCAGATATCTGCTAGAAGTCTGTGAGACCCCAATAGCTGGCAGTGAGAAGACACCGATTACAATTCACAGAAATCTGCTAGACATCTGTGAGACACACATAAAAGAACAATATCCTCTCACTCCTGCAAAAAAACATGTGCTGGGGCTGCAGGGAACCCTTATATAGTGTGCTGTGGGACTTAACTCTATGAGCCCATGATTGGGCAAAATTTGCCCAATCAGGACTCTGAGCCCTGATTGGCATAGTCTTGCACCTGACCTGTGGTCAGGTGCAAAGCTGTAGCCAATTACAAGCTTCAGGCCAGTGGGAAGGTGCATTGTGGTCCATTGTGGTGCGTTGTGGGTGAAAACGCGGCGAACACACGGAAATGTTCGATGTTCGCCGAACGGGCAATGTTCGAATTGAACTCATGTTCAGATCGAACCGCCAGCCCATCCCTAATCAGGATAAGGCAGAAATTTTGAATGATTATTTTTCTTCAGTATTTATCAAAGAGAAACCTATAATAGGAGACTTGCAATTCATTAATAAAAACTTACTAATACAAAATGACTGGTTTACTCAGGACAAGGTTTTTCAGCAATTAAACAAAGTGAATGTGAATAAAGCCCCAGGGCTGGATGGATTTCACCCGCGAGTACTGAGGGAGCTATGTGTTGAAATATGTAAACCTCTGTTCTTAATCTTTCAAGATTCTTTTCTTTCAGGAATCGTACCAGAGGATTGGAGAAAAGCTGACGTGGTCCCTATATTTAAGAAAGGTTTAAAATTTGTGCCTGGGAATTATAGACCTGTGAGCTTAACATCTGTGGCTGGGAAAGTATTTGAGGGGTTACTAAGGGTAATATTCATGAATTTATTGAGAGGTAAAATGTAATTGGCAAAAATCAGCATGGTTTTATGAAGCACAGATCATGTCAGACTAACCTAATTACGTTCTATGAGGAAGTAAGTAGAAGTATAGATAGGGGGTCGCAGTGGATGTGATTTACTTGGATTTTGGCAAAGCTTTCGACACAGTTCCACACAAAAGGTTACCATTTAAATTAAGAAAAATTGGTCTAGATGAAAATACTTGTTCTTGGATAGGAAACCGGCTAAAAGATAGGGTACAGAGAGTGGTCATAAATGGTACATTTTCAAGATGGACATCAGTGGTAAGTGGTGTCCCTCAGGGGTCTTTTATAGGACCAATTCTATTCAATTTATTTATAAATGACCTTGAGAGGCATCGGAAGTCATGTATCAGTGTTTTCAGATGACACAAAACTAGGAAAAGTAATACAATATGAGCAGGATGTTACTTCGCTGCAGAGGGATTTGGATATATTGGGGACTGGGCACTTAAATGGCAGATGAAATTTAATGTAGATAAATGCAAAGTTATGCACTTTGGAGTGAAGAACACACAAGCAACTTATACCCTAAATGGTACGGAGTTAGGGAAATCCAAGCAGGAAAAGGATTTGGGAATAATCATAGACATCAAACTAAGTAACAATGTGCAATGTCAAACAGCAGCCGCCAAGGCCAGCAAGGTATTGGCATGCATTAAAAGGGGAGTTCACTCGCGGGATGAAAACATAATTTTGCCTCTGTATAAATCAATGGTCAGGCCGCACCTTGAATATGCCGTGCAATTTTGGGTACCTGTCTTAAGAAAGGATATTATAGTGCTAGAAAAAGTGCAGAGACGGGTGACTAAATTAATAAGGGGAATGGAAGGTTTAAGTTATGAGGAAAGACTAACAAGCTTAAACCTGTTTAGAGAAACGACGCCTTAGAGGGGATCTGATAACCTTATATAAATATATATACTGGGCCATTATAAACTATTGTCTGGAAACCTATTCATTAACAGGACTGTACACAGGACACGAGGTCACCCATTTAGACTGGACTAAAGGAAATTCAGCCTAAAGCATAGGAAGGGTTATTTTATGGTGAGAACAATAAAGCTGTGGAATTCTCTGCCTGTTGAGGTGGTTGGGTGAGAGACTGTACAGACTTTTAAAAAACGACTGGATGACTTCCTGCAGACACAGAATATTAAGGGTTATAATATTTAATATGTGGGTAAGCTTCTTCATCCAAGGAGAAATCTGACTTCCATTCTGGGGTCAAGAAGGAATTTTTCCCCAGTTTGTTGCATATTGGCGAGCATTTCAGACTGGGTTTTTTGCCTTCTTTTGGATCAACAGCAGTAGGTGTTGTGTGAGAGGCTGAACCCGATGGACGCATGTCTTTTTTCAGCCTATGTAACTATGTAAGGAACTGTGCAGTGAGCCCAAGAGTACACCACTAGGAAGGCTTATACAGTACAAGAAGCGTAAACACCACCACATCTTCATTGTATACTCTAATTCAGCCCTCAAACTTTCCACTCGCCTCCTCGCATTCTGCGAGTGGAAATTACATGCGGGCGAGTGGGGGTGGGGCAGACTGACCTGTCGGGAGCCTAGCCTTGTTGATCCATCATCAGCTGTACGGCAGCGTGCCTCCCACACTCCTAACATGAGTCTGGGCAGGCACTCTGCTTTGGCGCCGCCCCTTCCATGTGAACTGCGAGAGTCACGTTTGGTGAGTCACTTGATTGACCCACCCACGTGATGCATCACAGACGGCACAGAGAAGAGGAGGCAAGCGCGTGGAGGGCAGTGGAGCCAGACTGCAAGGGAGGAGCAGCCGAGGTCCCAGCTGCTGCCCGAGACATAAACTGGTGAATGAAAATGAGGGGGGGGGGGGGTGCAGCAGCTGTGCGAAAACGTAGGGGGACAGTGTGAAGACAAGGTGGGCTTTGTAAAAAGGGGGTGTTAAAAATCGAGGAGGCTATGCAAAGTGGAGGCTGTGCAGAAAGGAGGCTGTGTAAAAACTAGTGGTGGGCTGAGTAAAGAGGAGGCTGTGCAAAAACGAGTGGGAGGCTGTGCAAAAAGGAGGCTATGTAAAGAGGAGGCTGTGTAAAAACAAGTGGTAGGCTGAGTAAAGAGGAGGCTGTGCAAAAACGAGTGGGAGGCTGCAAAAAGGAGGTTGTGTAAAGAGGAGGCTGTGCAAAAAGGAGGCTGTGTAAAAACAAGTGGTAGGCTGAGTAAAGAGGAGGCTGTGCCAAAACGAGTGGGAGGCTGTGCAAAAAGGAGGCTATGTAAAGAGGAGGCTGTGTAAAAACAAGTGGTAGGCTGAGTAAAGAGGAGGCTGTGCAAAAACGAGTGGGAGGCTGCAAAAAGGAGGTTGTGTAAAAACAAGTGGTAGGCTGAGTAAAGAGGAGGCTGTGCCAAAACGAGTGGGAGGCTGTGCAAAAAGGAGGCTATGTAAAGAGGAGGCTGTGCAAAAACGAGTGGGAGGCTGCAAAAAGGAGGTTGTGTAAAGAGGAGGCTGAGTAAAGAGGATGCTGTGCAAAAACGAGTAGGAGGCTGTGTAAAGAGGAGGCTGTGTAAAAACAAGTGGGAGGCTGAGTAAAGAGGAGGTTGTGTAAAAACGAGTGGGAGGCTGTGCAAAGAGGAGGCTGTGCAAAAACGAGTGGGAGGCTGTGTAAAAAGGAGGCTGTGTAAAGAGGAGGCTGTGTAAAAACGAGGCTGTGTAAAGAGGAGGCTGTGTAAAAACAAGTGGGAGGCTGTGCAAAGAGGAGGCTGTGCAAAAACGAGTGGGAGGCTGTGTAAAGAGGAGGCTGTGTAAAAACGAAGCTGTGTAAAGAGGAGGCTGTGCAAAAAGGAAGCTGTGTAAAAACAAGTGGGAGGCTGAGTAAAGAGGAGGCTGTGCAAAAACGAGTGGGAGGCTGTGTAAAAACAAGTGGGAGGCTGAGTAAAGAGGAGGCTGTGCAAAAACGAGTGGGAGGCTGTGCAAAAAGGAGGCTGTGTAAAGAGGAGGCTGTATAAAGAGGAGGCTGTATAAAGAGGAGGCTGTGCAAAAAGGAGGCTGTGTTAAAACAAGTGGGAGGCTGAGTAAAGAGGAGGCTGTGCAAAAAGGAGTGGGAGGCTGTGCAAAAAGGAGTGGGAGGCTGTGCAAAAAGGAGTGGGAGGCTGTGTGAAAGCAAGGGGGCTGTGTGAAAACAGGGATTTATGTGAAATCAAGGGGGCTGTCAAAACAGGGGGGAGCTGTGTAAAAAAAAAATGGAGGTGGTAATGAAGAATTGGATGGGCGGGGGGTATAGAAAAGGCTGTGGCGCTCTGTGATACGTTCATGCATACCACACATTACTGTGAAGCTCTGTCATACGCTCTAGACAACTGGTGGCGAGTAACTCTTAAGACCTGGCTAGTAGCTTGTGACCTGAAATTTTGAGCCCTGCTCTAATTGTAATGTAATCTCAGGCCATCTAGAAAATCTATCCACTACTACGAGTAGATATTTTCCTGATCTACTCCTTGGCATATGCGTAAAGTCAGTTTGTAATTCCTGAAAAGGGCCTTGGGATGGTAGGAGATGTTCATGGTGTCCATGAAGGGGTCCAAGTGTTTCATTTCTGATGCATGTCAGACAATGTTTCAATTGGTCATGTACGTGTGTACATAAATTTGAAATGCAGAACCGTTTCTTTATCTCCTGTAAAACCATTTATTGTGATAAATTACCAATGCCATGAAACTGGGCAATAAACAGTAGAGAGCTACACTGGGGGATCCCTATTACCCCCCCTTTTGGACATCAGACCATGTTTGTGTAATGTCAAATCTTTTTTTCTTCCAGTAAGCAATATCACCAGGTGTGCAAGTGTATAGGTGTACTGTGAGTGGCGGCACTAATGGGTCTATTCCTTATAGATGGATGAAATAGATTATTCAAAGTGCTGGGCAGGACTTCAAATAGTCAAAATTGACCGTTCTGTGAAATAAAATTGGTATAAAAATATTGTGCAAAATAGTGCATATACTAAAATAATTAGTATAGTAGGGATTAGTATTACGATATGTGCAAATAAATATATTGCATTTAAGGTGCATAGAGTGCTAGAAAAATGTGTATCAGGTGAACACTAGGAAGCATTAAAATCATGCTGGTATATTGCAAGTATCTTAATCTAGTGACAATGTAACTCTCAACAGAAATTTATAAACGTGGACCATATGGAAACACTGTAACTTAAAAGCAATGGTTATGGACTGTGTTTCCATTAAAGAATTTTTAACATAAAGTATTAGTGCCCTCTAGTGGGAAAACAGAATATCATTAGAATTTATGAGTGTTCCCATTTAGATTATAATGGATATTGCACAAAGTGCTAACTGCACAAAGTGCTAACAATAGTTCAGGATTAAAACAACAAATACTAAAGAAGTGGTGTTGAATCAATGAGTTCAAAGTTGGTAAGGGCAATCCATTTCTATAAGTCTAAAAAAAACTTGATAGCGTTGATGATTGCCAGGTACGTAAGTGCAGCTGCCTCTAGCAACCAGAAGCAGCAAATCCCCAAATCCGCTGAATAAGGAATGAAAGTTGAGAGGTTGGTGCTGGGCGCTAGCACTAAGTTTCCATGGGCATCGCTTGAGACAGGAGCTGGTATTTCTTGCTTAGAAATCCTCAAAAAAAGGGGGAGAGAAGAAAAATGCTCTGTGCAGACTGTTTTTTACAAACCAACAGAGAAGTTAAGTGAGAAAGATCTACTCACATTTGGTGGTGCCTGTTCTGCTAAAGGCACCCGCTGTGGATTCCAACTATCCTGAGTACTCGTTGTTGGATACCCAGGGAGAACATCAATCTTGATCTCCGGCCTCTTTGGAGTTCGGGAAGGGGAATCCGTGTCTCCTTAGGCTAGGGTCAGATGAGCGCATTTTTTTTTTTTTTTTTTTTTAGAATATGTATTTTATTAGTTTCAAAACAATACAAAACATGACAAAAAAGCCACCAGTGCAACAGTAATATAGGTATGCGCTAGACACAGCGTTTTGCATAGTGGCATTATATTCAACAATAAGACATAGAGAATGAAATTCAAATAAGTCATATAAACCATTCGATTGGACAAATATCATAAAACAACTAAAAGAAAAGAATCAACAGGGAAGACGCATTGTGATGTGTGCTGAATCATGTAGGATCCAGGCTGGGTACCAAGACCTTAATAGACAGTACCAGAAAGTCAAGTAATAGATCCATTGATCTCAGAGGGAGGAGGGGGCAATGTCGGTATAGGGTTCAAGCTGGGTTCAACATTTTGCACCACGGGAGAGGGAGAGGAACGTTTATGGAGAAAATCTGACCACCAATACCATGTTTTAAAATATTTTTGATACTGGTTCTCTAAGGAATAGTGGAGTTCCTCTAAAGTACAAATGCGCTCTACCGCTTCGATCCATTCCCTAACAGTGGGAGCGGCAGTTTGTTTCCATTTCCGAGGGATGAGGGATTTGGCCGCGTTTAAGAGGTGCAGCAATAAAGAGGCTTTGTATGTGTTGACTGGAAGTGGGACCAAATGTAAGAGTATCAGGTTATGGGAGTCCCCTGATGTGAAACCCGTAATGTCAGTAATATGTGCCAATATCGCGGACCAATAAGTCGTGAGGACCGGACAACTCCACCATAAGTGCAGATAGGTGCCAGTAGCAGCGAGGCATCTCCAACATTGGGAGGTAGTTTGCGGAAACATTCGATGTAAGCGTACTGGGGCAAGGTACCAACGTGATAGGAGTTTAAAATTAGAGAGCTGTACCGAGAGGCTCATGGAGGAGTATTTATTGATTGAAAAAAATTTTCCCCAGTCATCCTCCGAGATAGGTTCAGGGAGTTCAGTATGCCATTTGATCACATATGAGGGTAACCTGGGTTGAGATGAGGAAAGGAGTAGGGTGTAAAGGGACGAGAGTACATGTGTTGGTGGAGGATCCATCGTACATAAAGTCTCGAACACAGTCAAGGTGGAACGGAGTGGCAAGGTCGAAGTCAGTCTGGTGACAAAGTGAATTAACTGGCTATACTTATAACAGTCGAGGGGGGTATGGACACTTCTCGGTGCTAATAATGACAATGGAGACAAATCTTTATCCGTATAACAACGTGCAATATGTAAGTATGGCCCGTCTGAGTCTATATCTAGAAAAGACCGCTGCCTACCCGGAGGGAAGTCAGGGTTATGCGATACCGGGTACAGGGGGGAGATATCTGGGGAGAGGTCAGGTCGAGAGCGAACTTCCCTCCACAGCCGGAGGAGCTGCGGAGCCGTGGGGTGATCAGGGGACGAGATCAGAGTGCGGATGGGGGCTAGCTGCCATGGCACAGATGCGATCGGTACCTGGAAGGCAAATTGCTCCAATGCCACCCACAACTTAACAGGAGGAGATACCGACCAGTCACAGATTCGCGTCAGCAGGGCTGCTTGGTAATAAGATTCTAGATGGGGTAGTCCCAGACCTCCCTTATCCCTGGGGCGAGTCAGATCTCCATAAGATATCCGAGGGCAAGTAGTGCCCCATATGAATTTCAGAAAGCCAGATTTCAGCTCCCGAAAATAATCCCGAGGGATTTTAACCGGAACCGCCTGAAACACATATAAAAACTTTGGTAGAACGGTCATTTTCAGATAGTTAATGCGGCCAAGCCACGAAATATGTGGCTTGTGCCATTTACGAAGCTCACTTAACGTGGTGTTCAGGAGTGGCGTATAATTAGCTGCGAACAGGTCTCTGGGACTACGAGTGAGTGTAGTACCTAGATAACGTAGGGAATTCCTCGTCCATTGAAAGGGGCATATGTCTGTCAGGGCTTGATAAACCTCCGAGGTCACCCCCACCCCCATGGCCTCACTCTTGGTGTCATTGATTAGAAAGTTAGATAGCGTCTGGAAAGTTCGTAATTCTTTTAGTACATGTGGGAGGGATTTTAGGGGATCAGTGAGGGTGAAGAGGACATCATCCGCGTACGCCGATATTTTATAGTGATGAAATGGGAGACGAAAACCTTGGATGTCTTCATTATCCCTAACCCTTTGCATAAAGGGTTCCAGGGCAAGGACAAAGAGCAGTGGGGATAAAGGGCATCCCTGTCTTGTCCCGTTTCTAATGCCGAAGGGGGTCGAGTGTGTGCCATTAATTCTAATCCGCGCTGTAGGGGAGGAATATAGCGCATGGATCCATGCCATCCATTTAGAGCCAAAGCCTATATGTCTAAGAACTCCAAAGAGATAATGCCACTCCACCCGGTCGAATGCCTTTTCGGCATCGACCGATAGGAATATGGTAGGGTGTCCCTGTGCCTGAGCTCGGTGGATGAGATTAATAGTACGAATAGTGTTGTCGCGCGCTTCTCGAGAAGTCACAAAGCCTGATTGATCCGGGTGAATCAGGGCGGGCAATAAGGGGTTAAGGCGGGTGGCTAGTAACTTGGCAAACAGTTTTACGTCCGTATTAATAAGGGAGATTGGGCGGTAATTTGGGACCAAAGTATGGTCTTTATCGAGTTTAGGTATAAGAGTTATCGTGGCGAGGAGGGCTGATTGGGGAATAGTAGAGCGCTCATCTAGTGAGTTAAAGGCTTGTAAAAAGTGAGGGCCTAAGGAGGGGAGAAAGGTCTTATAATAGCCCATCGTAAACCCGTCCGGGCCCGGGCTTTTGCCCGATTTCATAGATTTAACCGCCAGGGCAAGTTCTTCCATGGTGAAGGGAGCATCCAGTGCTTCCCGTGTCTCCCTTGAGATAGTGGAGTCATATGAGTCTCGTAAATATTTTCCAATAGCCTCTGAGGGTGTGGGGGTGTCGTTCAAGTTGTACAGGGATTTATAGTAGGAAAGGAAAGCTGTGGAGATGTCTGGAGACGAATGAGCCATCGACCCATCTGCTCGGCGTATTTTAGGAATGTATGTTGTCATGTGTCGCTGGCGGACTGCGTTAGCCAATAAACGACCACAACGGTCTCCCTGGGTATAATATTTAAGCTTAGTGATTTGTAGGGAGCGTAGGGTATTACTTGTGAGCAGGTCATTGAGAGCCGCCCTCTGAAGTGTCAATTCTTTGAACGTGTCTAATGACCCCTGTAATTTATGGGACGTCTCGAGAGTGTGAATTTTACGTAGGAGGTCTTTGATCTGTCCTGTCCGGAGTCTCTTCAACCGGGCCCCAATTTGGATAAATTTGCCCCTCAGAACACATTTATGAGCTTCCCAGACCATAGGTAGGGAAACGTCTGGAGTCAAGTTATTACTGAAGTAGTCAGATATGGCCGTGTCAATGTCAGTCCTATTCATTGTGTCTTTGAGAAGGGTCTCATTAAGTCTCCAGGTCCTGTCGCGTTCCGGGACTGTAGGGAGGGTGAGCACTAAGTGAACTGGGGCGTGATCGGACCATGTGATGGGCTTAATAGTTGCGGACTGCAATAAGTGCAGGCCATGATGTGAGACCAAAAAAGTGTCTAGTCGGGAATATGAGCCCGCTGCAGAGGAGAAAAAAGTAAAGTCCCTCCCATTCGGGTGAAGTACCCTCCAGCCATCTACCAACTGCTGGCCGTGTAGCAGTTGGAGAAATCGCCGCCGTAAGGAGGGGTCAGGTTTACAGGAAGCGGGATTGCCTTCCCCAGGGGCGTCCAGATGGACGTTGAAGTCGCCGCCACAGATTACGATGCCTTCACTGTAGCGGGACAGTTTGGTGAGGATAGAACGGAGTGTCTGGCATTGATTACGATTGGGAAGATAAATGTTAACCAGGGTGCAGCGGGAGAGGCCCAGGGTCCCTTTAAGAAACAAAAACCTGCCCCCCGGATCGGTGACATGAGAATCATATACAAATGGAACATGTCGGCCTAGCAATATGGCGACGCCTCGTGATTTGGAAGCCGTATAGTTACTCACATAACTAGAGGGATAATGCGGTGACGAAAGTGTCGGCGCGGAGTCAGCTCGAAAGTGCGTCTCTTGCACAAAGACGATGTCTCCGCCCTGGTTATGGGCATCAGAGAGGGCCATCCGACGTTTCACGGGGGTGTTCAGTCCCCGTGCATTAATTGTGATCAATCGTACCGACGCCATTTAAGAACCGAGGGGGAGACCAGTCCTGAGTACCTGTCTGGAAAAGGAAACCTGAGTGCGTCTGGGGGGAGAGGGGAGAAGGTCAATGCAAACAAGAAAAAGTCAATCAATAACACAGTAATAAACTTATATACACGGAGGCAGTGAGAATTCCTCCTCGGGGGGTATCTGGGCCCCGTGGGAAATTGCAATTCTAGAATAAAATGATCCCTCGACCGGTCTGCCGTCGCTAGGCTATGACCCGGAAGAGGGCACACCAAATATAGTATAACGGTCACCGCTACTGGCGGGGGCGCAGGAAGCGGAGTCATGCTCAGGAAAAGCAAAATTACTCAGAGTTCGAGCCGGGCAGGCGAGAAAATGTGAAAAAGTCACGTGAAGACAAAAAATGAGGGTGAAGTTCTGAGGGCTGGTCACAAAATGCAAACAGAAATATTTTCCGCTGACTCAGCCACAGGAGGACGGAGTATTGGGCAGTTGGGTAAGCGGAGAGTCAGAAGATCTTTGAGGTGGTTTCTTTCGTTTCACCGGAGTCTGCCATCTGGAACGTTGTGGCCTAACCTGGCCCGTATTTTGAGTCGTGGTAGGAATGGCAAACCAGTCTGGAACAGTTAGAGGTGCAACTCCCAATGCTGAAGTTAATGGTGATATATCTTCCGGAGAGGACACAAAAAAGGATTCCCCATCAATCACGGGGGTAAGTGAAAAGGGGTACCCCCAGCGATATCTAATCTGTCGGTCCTGGAGAATTTGGGTGAGCGAGCGCAATGCCTTCCGGGCTTGCAATGTAGACCAGGATAAGTTTGGAAAAACTTGAAGTGGGTTTCCTAACCGGTCCTGGAGAGTTGATTTCCTGCTCACCATCAGAATACGTTCCTTGTCTACATAATAATGGAGTCTGCAGATTATGTCCCTTGGGGCTGAGGACGGAGCTCCTTTAGCCCTTAATGGCCTATGAGCTCGATCAAATAGTAGCGGTGCTTCGAGCGGGCGTTGCAGGAGAGGGTTAAACAATGAGCCTAATAAGGTCGGAATATCCTCCGAGGGGCCCTGAGGTTCGGGGAGTCCTCGAATTCGTAAATTATTTCGCCGACCTCTGTTATCGACATCGTCCAGGTCTCTGCGTAGCTGGGTGAAGTATTTAGAATGTGCACTGACCTGTTGCTCAAGAGCTAGCACTCTGTTTTCAGTTTGGTCTGTAGAATCTTCAAGGCCTTGAACTCTGGATCCAAGATGGAGGACATCCTGCGACATGTGTTCCCAGCGTGATTCCCATGCTGTCTCCATCCGCTGCATCAAAGCCTCCAGATCATCCCTGGTCGGCAGGGACCTCAAGATGTCCCTGATCGAGGTTTCCTCAGTCTCTGGAGGACACGAGCTGCGGGAGGGAGAGGATGCCGGTGTGCCGTCCGACGCCGGCGCCATCTTGGAATGGCGCCGATCGCACTTCTCCGCCGCGTGCTCCGTGAAAAAGGAGGAGATATCCTCCGATCTGGTGGGTCTGGGGGTGCCCTGGAGCTTCCCTCCCCTCAGTCCCTTCTTTTTGTGGGCCATCAAGGCTCTCTACTGTGAGCAATCACCCCTCAATGGTGTGTGCCGCCGGAGCTCCGGGTTCAAGCAGCCGTCTGCATCGGCCGCCAAGCCACGCCCCCAGATGAGCGCATTTTATACGGACTGTGCGTCCGTGCAGTTTGGACGTACTTACTGACTGACAGCAAGGTAGTGGCCACACAGTCTGTTTTTTTCACTGACGTATTTTATGACTGATGTAGCAGGGAAAATAAATTACAATGAAAAAACATTCTGTCCGTCAGAACAATGCTGGACGTATAAATGCAGTCCATCTGACCTCGTTTCATCACTCACACACAAAGCTATGCGGACGTTGCAGACGTGGCGCACTCCGCACCTCCGTTCTAGCAGTATTACGTTCTTGTCTAACCTGCATCCGTTTGCCGCGTCCGCCATGCATCCGCACTTCCGTGCGGACGTACTTCGTGTGTGGGGCTCCATTGGTCAGAATGCTATGCGGCCGCGGACGTACAAATGTGCGGCAACACGGACGTGATAACTGCGCTCGTCTGACCCCAGCCTTAAATCCACCAACTGTCTGATGGTTGGTGCTTTTACCAGAACAGGCACCACCAAATGTGAGTAGATCTTTCTCACTTCTCTGTTGGTTTGTAAAAAACAGTCTGCACAGAGCATTTCTCTTCTCTCCCCCTTTTTTTGAGGATTTATAAGCAAGAAATACCAGCTCCTGTCTCAAGCGATGCCCATGGAAACTTAGTGCTAGCGCCCAGCACCAACCTCTCAACTTTCAATATCATCAGGTGTAGCTGTGCATTGCAATTCCCTGTGGAGTTGTAAATCAGGTGGAATAGAGGGCTGGAGGGAAGGCATTTGGATTTGTGGTATAGGTTTCTGTGCGACTTCCTTTGCTACCTTATCTGCAAACGCATTCGCTCTCAACTCATAGTCAGCCTCATTGGTGTGGGCTTTGCACTTGATGATAGCTAAGGATCTGGGTAATTGGATAGCTGCCAATAAATCCTTTACCAAATCTGAGTGTCAGATGCCTTTGCCATCTGCCAGACGTATTTCAAATCAGTATATAATTGAATGTCCTGTTCATAGAAGAGTATACAGGCCCTAGTTAAAGCAATTATCTCAGCTGCTTGCGCAGATGGGTATGGCAAGGCAATGGTTTCAATAACCCACCCTGGATGGAAGGTGACAGCATATCAGGTGAGATATGTGGTGTCATTGAGTCTGCTGCAAGAACCATCAACAAAGACATCAATAAATCCTGGTTGAGGGACATGAGGTACGTCAGGTCTAGGGGAAGTGTCTAGTCTCAAGGTGTCCAGACAGGCATGGGGTCTACAGGAGAGTCTCCCTCACTTTTGAGACCTAACTTTGCATTTAGAATTGGAACAGGGCCTGAGGTAGCAGTTGCATATTTTATTGTCAAATTAGTGGTACTGGGAAGTATTACCTCATATCCAAAGGCACATTGGGCAGTCATATGTGGTTTAGTAAAGCTCTCTCTCCCTCTGCTCCCTGCAAGAACCCCAGAACTGATACTTCAATCAACTCACTTTTTGCCATATTTCTACTGCTGCTAGTTTACTTATTTTTATTTTTTTTTCCTTCCCTCCTTTTTTGTTTGTTTAATTCTGTGCTGATTCACAGTCTGCTCCTCCCTATTGTAAATACTCTGTATGAACAAATGGCTTCCCCTTTAAACTCTGTATTTGTCTCCTTCCAAAGCCACTCACCACCATCATTTTTCCCCTCTGCTGTTACACCCGCCCACCCGCCCCATCCCAATTATATAGCCTCCTTTTCTCAGCTGCTTCAAACCTCGCTCAGTTTAACCTCATCATGACCAAGCTCTTGGTCTATCATTATGTAGTGTCTGCTATATTCTCTCTGGGACTTATCTCCACACTCCCCCTGTTCCCTTTTGTTTCACTTGCCTTAGTCCCTCAGATTGTAAACTCACGGGATGTCTAGCTGAGCACTTGTATAAAGTGCTGCATTTGCAGGACAATTATCCTACGAGCAGGGCCGTCTGTTCCTTATATTTTATTATTTATTATGTCACCTGTCTGTGTTCCCCCATTGTAAAGCACTATAGAATCTGTTGGCGCTGTATAAGTACTTGTAACTATAACTGTACGTAGGACATGCAAGAGATCATGCGTGGTATGTAAGACAGTGGGGTATATCCTGAGGTAATAGACCTAACCATCTCTAGTCCCATTGCACAAATTGCAAAAGTTCGGAGACACGCCGGCATGCCCTGAACCGGGACTACTTTGGAAAAGAATGCAACAGGCCACTTGGCAACGCCATGAATCTGGGCTACAACCACAGCCATTGGTTTACAGTTGCCTCTTGTATATACATGGAAATCTTGGCGTAGTGAGTGGATCCCAACCCTTGTCCTCAAGTCCCCCTAACAGGACAGGTTTTAAGGAATAACTTGGGGAAATGCAGACTGAATCCTGCAATCACTGAGCAGCAAATCATATCACCTGTGCTGTGCTTCAGATATCTGGAAATTCGTCACTAATTCCCAGTGCTCCATTATGATCATATGCATGTGGAGCCGCATAGGAGAGCGGTGGCTCCCAAGACTCAGCCGACCCGGCCCACAGGTTCACTGAAGGAAGGGGGAGAATGAAATGAAAAGAGGGAGGGGAGAATAAAATGCAATGAAATGAAAAGGGGGGAATGAAATGAAAAGAGGGGGAAATGAAACGCAATTAAGTGAAAAGAGGGGGGAATGAAATGCATGCAATGAAATGAAAAGAGACAGGAATGAAATGCAAAGAGTGGGGGGAATGCAATGATTCGAAAAGAGTGGGGGATGCAATGAAAAAAGTAGGTGAAATTAACATGAGAAGAGTGGGGTGAAATTAGGGTTGCCAGGTCGGCCATGTTTTCCTGGACACATATAATTTATTGTTGATGGGCAGTGCATGAGACATGTCAACCCGCAGTATGTATAATCCACTGCAGGTAAGAAATCAAAAGGGAATCCCAAGTGACCTGCCTGAATTTCCTTCCTGCAGCATATGAATTATACATGTTGCAGGGCAGCACGTTCCCTGTGTGAAATAGTGATACGTGTCCAGGAAAACATGACCGACCTGGCAACTCTAGGTGAAATAGAAAGAGTGGAAAATGTAAAGGAAGGGGGTGAAATTGACATATGATAAAGGAAGGTGGGGAGATGGACGTGATAAAATGAGGTGGGGAAATGGACACGATAAAGGGAGGGTTACATTAATAAAGAGACTCATTGCCTTTACTGTTAGAGTCTATTGCTGTGGATCCTGTGTACGCTCAGACTTATTGCCTTTACCGTTAGAGGTCTATTGCTATGGATTCAAGTGTATGTTTATACTCACTGCCTTTACCATTAGAGTTCTATTGCTGTGGTGCTCTGATATGCTCATCACAGTGCGCATTACTGTGAGATCTATTGCTGTGGAGAATAAGAATCTAAATAGCCAAACCAGAAAAATTCTCCCGTTTATCTCACTTTCCAAATTGGCTATTTGGTCTAGATTGTTCTCTTCTCCTGCCAGTTCTCCTGATTTTCATCTTTCTCTGAATAACCCTGTAAGAGTTTATTGCTCTGTAGCTCAGTGAAACGCTCATACACACTGCAGATTACAGTGAGTTTTATTGCTGTGGAGCTCTGTGATATGCTCATACAAACCACACATTACTGTTGGATTTATTTCTTTGGATTCTGTGATATGCTCATACACACCGCACATTAATGTGGGTTTTGTTGATGTGGAGCTCTGTGACACCCTCAAACACTGCACATCACTTTTGGATCAACAGCAGTAGTAGGAGCTCCACAGTAATGTGCAGTGTTTATGAGGGTGTCACAGAGCTCCACAGAAATGTGCGATGTGCATGAGGGTGCCACAGGGCTCCACAGTAATGTGTGCAATGTATGAGAGTATCATAGAGCTCCAAAGAAATAAAACTCACAGTGATGTGCGTTGTTTATGAGCGTATCACAGAGCTCCATAGCAATAAAACTTATAGTAATGTGCGCCATGTAGGAAAAAAAGTGGAATGCTCAGTCCAAAATGCCCGGGCCAATATTTTGTCACGTTCTGGTCCTGGTCACCATGGTGGCCGAAAACAATGCAGATGCAGCATAAAGGGGATTAACCTCTTAACGACGCAAGACCTACTATGCTGTCCTGCAGCAAGTGGGCTTTAAAGCCGCAGGACGGCATAGCACGTCCCATGCCATTGATCCCCTCTCCTGCCAATACTCACCTCTCTCTCCAGAGTTCCACACAGACTGACTTCTTTGAAGTCAGATCTGTGTGTTTATACCCCTCCCAGCACACTAACATCATTGCGATGGGCACGATGATGTTAGTTACAGGTGCCCCCCCCCAGAGCAGGGGGAGTGCCTAAAGGGGAGGGGGGTCCATAGGACTCACAATTACAGACGGTATGTGAGCGTATCACAGAGCTCCACGGCAATAAATCTCACAATAACGGACCTTGGGACCCTGGTGCGAGCTAACCCTAGCGTTGGCATGTTTTCACGTTAGCGGCAGGTAAATTCAGTCTAGCGCATGACCAACAGATCATTTGCATCTCACTACAAACGGCGAAAATCACTTAGCGAGCGGTAATTTGCGATTCGTAGCATGAGCTTACTGTGCTTACCGAGGCCTATACTTATCATGGGGAACGCGAGAGATCCCAACAGATTGTTTGGTCCCGGCGCTAAAAAAGAAGAAAAAGTGAAAGGTCCTTGCCCAAAATTAGCAGTCAATTAACAGGCAATTGAAAGGAATGCAGCACCATACACCATAGTAATGGATCTGGTCAGCAGTGTTGTTGCTGTTGCATTAGGCTATATTATGATATATACGGGTGAAACTCGAAAGATTTGAATATTGTGCAAAAGTTCATTTATTTCAGTAACGCAACTTAAAAGGTGAAACTAATATATGAGAGAGTTCAAGCCGTGATTTGTCATAATTGTGATGATTATGGCTTACAGCTCATGAAAACCCCAAATCCACAATCTCAGAATATTAGAATATTACATGCAATCAATAAAACAAGGATTATACATAGAACAATATCAGACCTCTGAAAAGTATAAGCATGCATATGTACTCAGTACTTGGTTTGGGCCCCTTTTGCAGCAATTACTGCCTCAATGCGGCGTGGCATGGAAGCTATCAGCCTGTGGCACTGCTGAGGTGATATGGAAGACCAGGATGCTTCAATAGCGGTCTTCAGCTCTTCTGCATTGTTCAGTCTCATGTCTCTCATCTTTCTCTTGGCAATGCCCCATAGATTCTCTGTGGGGTTCAGGTCAGGCGAGTTTGCTGGCCAATCAAGCACAGTAATCCCGCGGTCATTGAACCAGGTTTTGGTGCTTTTGGCAGTGTGGCCAGGTGCCAAGTCCTGCTGGAAACTGAAATCAGCATCCCTATAAAGCTCGTCTGCGGAAGGGGGCATGAAGTGCTCCAAAATCTCCTGGTAGACGGCTGCGTTGACCCTGGACTTAATGAAGCACAGTGGACCAACACCAGCAGGTGACATGGCTCCCCAAATCAACACAGACTGTGGAAACTTCACACTGGACTTCAAGCTTCTTGCAGTGTGTGCCTCTCCATTCTTCCTCCATGGAAAAGAAAGACAGGTCCTCCAGCGCTGCTTTGAAAGGTGCACTCGTGTCACCACTCGTGACACCACATTTATTTAATAGATAGAGAGCATACAGGCAAATGTTTCAGGGATACAACCCTTTCCACAGTGCACAGTGCCCTAACTAAACCATTGTAGACAATCCCCTTCTATACAAAGTACATATGGTAGGCGGAACAGACAGCCCCAATAGCGGATGAAGCACATCAAGTTAATAAATTGCACATGTATCACATACCACTTTTCATTAGCCTGCATTCGCGGATTGTATGCCAACCGGCATTACAAGTATGGCGACGACTAAGTCCACTGCGTGTGCGCCGGTTCTGTGATCTCCCAAGCGCCCCGGGAGACTGAATGTGCACACGTGACCGGCCCGCACTGTTGACATCCATATCCTCCATACTCTGGGTCCTTGGTTTCCAAAGGAGATGCAAAAGTTGCTCTCATCGGAAAAGAGGACTTTGGACTACTGAGCAACAGACCAAGTCTGTTTTTCTTTAGCCCAGGTAAGACGCTTCTGACCAGTGGCGGAAGTACCAAGTACCAGGGTCACAGCGGTCGCAGTTGCGACCGGGCCCTGGCATTCCGCCACTAGAGGGGGGCCCGGCGCCGCCTGCCAGATTCCGGCAATCAGCGCCGGAATCTGGGAGCCGCGCGCTGGCCGTCCCTCTCCCTGAGAGCGGCCACTGACATGCAGCTTGGCCGCTCACGTGGGATAGGAACCACCTGACCAGCGCACGAGATCCTCTCGCGAAACCTCTGTGCTGATCAGGTGGTTTCCGGCGAGCGGCCAAGACGCATGTTTCCAGCGGCCGCTCGCCAAGGCCAGCAGAGGTAAGAACTGGGGGCCCTTATACCCATGAGCTGGGGGCCCTTATACCCATGAGCTGGGGGGCCCTTATACCCATGAGCTGGGGGGCATATCCATGAGCTGGGGGTGCATATCCATGAGCTGGGGGGCATATCCATGAGCTGGGGGGCATATCCATGTGAGAGCTGGGGGTGCATATCCATGAGCTGGGGGCATATCCATGAGCTGGCGGTGCATATCCATGAGCTGGGGGGCATATCCATGTGAGAGCTGGGGGTGCATATCCATGAGCTGGGGGGCATATCCATGAGCTGGGGGCATATCCATGAGAGAGCTGGGGGGCATATCCATGAGCTGGGGGGCATAACCATGTGTGAGCTGGGGGGGCAAATCCATAATCTGGGGGGCAATATCCATGTGTGAGCTGGGGCATATCCATGAGCTGGGGCAAATCCATGTGTGAGCTGGGGCAATATCCATGTGTGAGCTGGGGCAATATCCATGTGTGAGCTGGGGCAGTATGAATATATATATATATCGGGGGGGATATACATGTGAGCTGGGGGCATTTTTATATGGTCTGTTCTTATTGGAAAGCGTCACATGACATTAAAGAAAAGTATCGCACTCGGTATCGGTGAGTACTTTTAAAAAGTATCGGTACTGGGGGGGCGTGATCTGGCACCAAACAGAGCGGACGTGCCTGGGAAGAGCTCCTACAGAACATAGTTTAAAAGGCAATATATGTAAAACTTTGCCCACATCGACGGAGCACCAATCTAACAACTGCAACCCAACCCTCCTGAATTGTGAGTTTCCTACGGGAATACGGGCCCTCATCTTCTCCTGTATGGTTTGTCCAAATGTTGTTCAATGTATTGTAACCCTGTCTGTACTGTGCTTTTGTACAGCGCTGCCGGAAGATGCTGGCGAACTTTTAAAAAATATAATAATTAATAATAACCAATCTACAACTGCCATTTGAGACCGCGGGAGAGTCGCCGTAATTGAATTAGGACCCTCGGCTGCTGCGGAGGTGCCACTGGAAGATCTTGGGCCTGCTTCGTGAGTGAAGCCTGGGCCGGAAGGTACTGCGGCCGCGCGGAGCACCACTTCCGGGGACGCGACCGTTCAAGCATCGGAGGCAAAGTTTAGATTTCCCAGACTGGAACGCAGGACCCTCGGCTGATAAGGAGGTACCGCTGCAGGTTCGTGGGCCTGCGACGGGAGGGGAGCCTGGGCCGGTTGGGGCCGCAGCCGACGCCACTCGACACTCCCGGGGATAAGCTAGCGGGGTGAGACCCGGAGCAACGGGCTCTCACTTGTCCCTCCGCTTCCCTCCGCTTCGCGCGGCGCTCTCTCGCCGACGCCCGGGCATCCGGAGGCCTTGTGTGGCGGTCCCCGGCTGCAGCGCCCGATTGGGTCCTCTGTGGAGTGGAAAGGGGACGGGACCTTGTGCACGGCGGTCGCCCCCGGAGGAATCGAGTGACGGGGAGGCCCGGTGCCGCGGAGATACGTCCGAACCCGCGGGGGGGGGGCCTCCGGAGTCTCGTGGGCCCACTGAGCGAGTGGATCCTGGGCCGAGAGCTACCGACATCACTGAACAGCACCGCATACCATCGGGGCAAGTCTCGGAACGGTGGACTGACATCTGCCACCCTGCCCCGCACAGTCAACATAGAAATCATGAATATATAAGAGGTGGAGGGGGGGGATGGACGGCGGCCACCTGAAAAAGAGTTATGTAGCCTGAGCTCCGCTTCTCCAGACTGATTTCCCGCTCCAGCGGCTCACAACGGCGGAGGTGTAACCTGTATACTGCAAAGAACCCCTGCTGGCTTCGGAACCCCTTAATATATCACGGAATGGCACCCAGCAAGACCCCAAAGGCGGCCGAACTATCGCGCACTGGGAAGGCCCGCGAGAGAACCCATGATGGCGCTCAACCTACCCGTGCGTCTGGATCCCCGAAATCGACGCAATCAGAGGAGGAGGAAATTCAAGTCCAGACCCTTTCTGCATCAGCTCCTGCTTCGGGCTTCAACTTCAGACCATGCTGCAAGAACTCAGGACCACCATACAAGAAGATTTTAAATCCATCACTGCAACTCTTCACCAAGAAGTTCGAGAACTGGGTGAGCGCACTGACGCCCTGGAATCTAAATCTGATGAAATGTGCCTGGCTCACAATGAATTGGTTGACGCATATAAAGAATTAAAATCAGTGAATGAGACCCTTCTTCTCAAAGTGACGGATCTGGAAGATCGATCCCGCAGGAACAATATCAGAGTGCGTGGCATCCCTGAAACGGTTAAACCAGCGGAGTTAAACGTATACCTCCACAACCTGTTTCGTGTTTTGTTACCAGAAGCCTCAGAGATGGATTTACAACTGGATAGAGCACATCGTATCCCGAAACCGAGACATTTGGAGCAAGCATTCTCAAGAGATGTCTTAATGAGAGTTCACTTTTTTCGGATTAAAGAAGCCCTTCTGTCCGCTATGCGAAATTCAGCTGGATTGCCTGCACCATATACTGACCTCTTATTCTTCCCTGATCTATCTGCCGCCACCATGGCCAACCGTAGGGAGTTCCTGCCAGTGACTAAGATTCTCCGTAACCACCAAATCCAATACCGCTGGGGTTCCCCGTGAAACTTCTGGTAACTCATAATGGAGTGGTGACCACGCTGCGTGATGTCCAGGAAGGTCTTGCTACCCTGAAGTCGTGGAACCTGATAGGGGAATATACGCCACCGCATCAGACCCCGCCGTCTCCGCAGAAAGTGTCGCCGGAATGGCATCGTGTAAACACCGTAAAATGAGTCTGGTCACATTGTTCTGACTCTGCTGGACTTTACTGTCCTTATTCGTTTTCTGGAGTTCTTACCGGAGGGATTTTCTGATGCCGACCTGGATTGTTGCACCGCTCTTTCAGGAGTACGTGAGCGGGGGGTCTGCCTGGAGGAGGCTCGTTGTCTGTTTCTCTCCCCTCGATGTTTGGGAACTCCGTCGATTGAGCTTCGCCCCCGTTTCTCCCCCTGGTACTCCCAGGGATGGCCCACTCATTGTGTGGCCTGGGAGTTTTGATGTACATAATTTTTGGTGCCGTTTGCACTGATCCCCGTCCTTTTAGACGGGGGTTTTTTTCAATGTTTTTGTTCTGTTTTTTCCTTTTTTTTTCTTTTTTTGTTTCTGTTTGCACCATATTACTATGTATACTTCATTCCTGTTGCCGGATACACCGTAACCTAGTGACTTATTGCCAGACTAAGGAATCTCTGACTGGAATCGTATGGCTCCTGTCTGATTTGATACCTGAGGTTGGGGAGACCTCATGTCGTAGTTTATGGCTCTCTCTGCTCTGAGTATCGTGGATATGTGTAATGTAAAATGACTGTTAAAATTGTTTCGTTGAATGTAAAAGGGTTGAACATTCCGCATAAGAGACACTCTTTATATGCAGACCTACGTCATCAGCCTCCAGATGTAGTATGTCTCCAGGAGACACATTTCAAAACGGCTGCCCACCCTAAATTGTACCTACCAAGCTATCCCCATCACTTTCACGCTACAGCCGCAGTCAAGGCGAGAGGGGTGTCCATTCTGATTCATCAGAATGTGAGCTTCAAACTTCATAGAGTGATCACTGACCTCAACGGACGCTATCTTTTTCTTTTATGTGACATCAATCAAACAAAATACACTATAGCTAATTTTTACTGTCCCAATGAAGGCCAACTCTCGTTCCTCCGCAAAGCCATGGTTAAGTTACTCGAGATCTCAATGGGGAGACTTATAGTCTGTGGGGACTTTAACCAATCTCTTGACCTGCCCAACCGGTCTACTAAGTCTCAGCGCTCCTCAGTGCGTAATTTTGCTGCTCTGCTAGCGGAGTTTCACTTGTTTGACATATGGCGTATTCTCCACCCTAGTGATAGTGATTACTCATTTTATTCTGGAGCGCATAAAACGTACTCTAGGATAGATTTCTTTTTTGTTACTGCTGACTTACTGACCCTGATATCCGACACCGCAATTGGATCTATGTCCTGGTCTGATCATGCCCCCATTACCCTAACACTTCCTGATTCTCGACCACCACTGGGACACTCACCGTGGCGTTTAAATGACTCCCTGCTATCCAGACCTGAGGTAGCGGAAGACGTTAAAACGGCCTTAGAAAATTATTTTAAGGAGAATTTGACCCCAGAGGTTAGTCCCCTGACGGTATGGCAAGCTCACAAAGCGGTGGTGAGAGGAGTTTTAATTAAATGGGGCGCCCATTTTAAGAAACTAAACGCAGCACACAGATTGACCCTGTTACGTCAAATCCATCACGTCACTACCTTGCATAAGAAACAGCTTAATCCCGCAGACAGGTCTACCCTAGTTGGACTCCAACTGCAGTTAACAGAGATGGATAAAAGAGATTATGTATGGGCAGCGCGTAGGCTTCGTACTAAAATGTATTTATATAATAATAAATCGAGTAAAATGATGGCCAATAGATTGCGCAAGAAAGTGGCGAAGGCTAGAATTGAACGTCTGGTAACGGCGGATGGGAAAGTTTGTCAGCATCCCCAACAAATAGCAGAATGTTTTGCTCAATATTACAGAGAACTATATAATTTAAGTCAAGATAAAAAGTTGCCTCAACCCACTATCCAGGAGATTTTTCCATTTTTACGGAGACTTAATCTCCCGACTTTAACAGAAGACGTTTCTCAACGACTTACGTTCGCCCCGACTCTAGGAGAACTCCAAGCAGCCCTTTCCTCCCTTAAGGCCAATAAGGCTCCTGGTCCAGATGGATATACAGATTTATACTATAAAACCTTTTTCCCCCAATTGAATCCACATCTTCTTTCTACATTGAGTCACATATTCCTTTCAGGGGGTGCTTCCAGCGACTGGCTATCCGCGACCATAGTCACAATTCCCAAAACGATACCACCTGGGGATAACTGTACTAAATATAGGCCCATCTCCCTTCTAAATGTCGATGTCAAGCTATACGCTAAAATTTTGGCTAAAAGATTGGCGGATATTATGCCCTTACTGATTGCTGACGACCAGGTAGGGTTTATCAAATCCAGACAAGGCCCGGATAATACCATCAAGGCCATGGCCTTGATGGACCATGCTATCAACACAGACACGCCATCATTAATTTTATCTCTAGATGCCGAGAAGGCGTTTGATCGCCTACACTGGGTATTTTTAGAACACACTCTCCTAAAATTTAACTTCCCCAGAGAATTTATTAAAGCCATTATGGCACTTTATTCAGGCCCCAATGCAAGGGTATTACATGCAGGTTTCCAATCTACAGTGATCCCCATAACAAACGGCACGCGACAGGGATGTCCTCTCTCCCCATTGTTATATGCGTTAGCGCTGGAACCATTGGCCCAAGCTATTAGACAATCTGACGGGATTGAAGGACTAATGGTAGGACCTACCGTGTGTAAACTGAGCCTTTTTGCCGACGATATTCTACTGACTCTGACTAACCCTCTCATCTCTTTGCCAGCCCTTCATTCAATACTGACGGAATATGGGAACGTGTCGTACCACAAAATTAACGTACACAAAACCCAGGCTTTGACTTATGGTATCCCTGACGCTGAACTAGCTACTCTTAAGTCCCAATATCCTTATGAATGGCGGAATAGATCATTGACGTACTTAGGTGTTAAAATGTCTTTTAACAAAACCCAAATGTATAAGCTTAACTATGCACCACTAATTCCCATGGTCTCGACCCTCTGCCAACAATGGTCAAAAGCGGAAGTGTCTTGGGCGGGTAGGATTAATGCAATTAAGATGATGCTTTTACCTAAAATACTGTATGTCTTTAGAGCTCTACCGCTACCAGCTCCTATGTCGTTCTTTAAAACGATCCTCTCACACCTTTCCAACTTCATATGGCGAGGTAAACGACCACGAATTAAAATTGCGATCCTGCACCAGCCTGTGGATAGGGGAGGCTTAGGCTTACCCAATATACTACTATATTATAGAGCAGCCCTGATGTCAAATTTGGGCCGCATATTTGCGGAGACCAGCCTCCCACAATGGACCTCACTGATCCTGCCCTGCTCGCTGCCACATGATTTTGGGGGTCTGTTATGGACTCCTAGGTCATGTAGACTGTTGAGGGACGACTTCCCGGCCTTGCCCGCGTTACTCATGCGGGTTTGGGACGCGACTCGTTCTCTCTTGACTGCGGTCCACCCCCTGTCTCTAGCCTCCCCCATCTCGATGTTCACTCATTTAATCCCAGATTTTGATCCTCGCCCATGGTGTCGTAACTCACTTAACAACTTGTCGTTCTTTTATGCATCCCATGATATCCTGCCCTTTCTCCAGCTACAGGAGAGACACTCTCTTCATCGTAATCTGGGATTTCACTTTATGAGGCTGAGGTCCTGTTTGGCGAAATATGGTTTGCTACATCTTCCTCCTAACGCGGACATACTAACTCGGTTTGAGCAGTACTGCTTAACTCCATCTCCTGACTCACGACTCCTGTCACTGACATATCAGACATTATTAACTAGGGCTCCTATCTCAGCATGGAGATTCCAAGTGAATTGGGAAAGAGACCTGCAACATACACTCTCAACAGACCAATGGAGGGACTGTTTTCTCTTAGACTGTAAGAAATTCCGTTGCATTTCATTAGTGGAGGCTAGGAAAAAGATTTTATATCGATGGTATATCACACCGGACAGGGAACATCATTATAATCCACAGGTGCCTAGAACCTGCTGGAGATGTGAGGAGGAGGAGGGCACCTTTTTTCATACATGGTGGACTTGCCCCAGGCTTACTCCACTATGGGATCAAATAGCCGCCCTGAGCTCGGAGATTCTAGACGTTGAGCTAGCCCCAACACCGGAGGTGTTCCTCCTGCAGCTGTTCCCTGACTCTCTTACTAAATTTCAGAAGCAGTTATTGGCCCATATTCTGTCAACCACTACTACTCTCATTGCTGCTAAATGGAAATCGAATATCATTCCCGCAGTAGGTGCTATTAAACCAGACTGGGAGAGTTGAGATCCTTGGATGCGATGGCTAGAGCGTTGATGGGTCTGACTGGGGTGGGAAAGGACCACTGGTCGATCTGGGATGCGTATACGGTGAAAAGTTAATGTAATATGGCTATATAGAGTAATAAACATACAACTGACAATAACCTGGCGATATATAGAGCTAGGATATACGGGTATTTGATGGGTAGTATGGTGCTGTGTTATGTTTTAAGTTCTAAGTCTTTTATAAGTTAGGTAGTTTTTTGGGAGGGGTTAGGGGGGGGGATTGTGGGGGGGGTACATTTTTTTTTTTTTTTTATTTTTTATTTTTATTTTTTTTGGGTGTTTTTTGTGTGTTTATGTTTAGAATTTTGATTTTGGGTTGTTGTATTTTTAAGTATCTGCGAAAAGATCTTGTTGTCTATACCTGCTAGTTCGGCACTACCAGTAAGATGTAATGTACATGTATACTGTTTGGTTGAAGAAATATAATAAAAAACTTTATTTCAAAAAAAAAAAGTATCGGTACTCGTATCGGTGCATCCCTAGGCAATACTATCTTTGTTTTTTTTTGCAGTGAAGAAATAAGTAAAATAATAGATTTTTTGGGGGGGGGCCCTTCGTGGATTCTTGCACCGGGGCCCTCAGGTTTCTAGTTACGCCACTGCTTCTAACGTTGTTGTTGTTCAGGAGCGGCTTGACAAGAGGAATACGACATTTGAAGCCCACGTCCAGGATCCGTCTGTGTGTGTGGTGGCTCTTGATGCACTGACTACAGCCTCAGTCCACTCCTTGTGAAAGTCCCCAACACTTTTAAATGGCCTTTTCCTGACAATCCTCTTCAGGCTGCGGTCATCCCTGCTGCTTGTGCACCTTTTTCTTCCACACTTTTCCCTTCTACAAAACTTTCTATTAATGTGCTTTGATACAGCACTTTGGGTACATCCAACTTCTTTTGCAATTACCTTTTGAGGCTTTCCCTCCTTATGGAGGGTGTCAATGATGGTTTTCTGCACAACTGTCAGGTCAGCAGTCTTTCCCATGATTGTGATTCCTACTGAAGCAGACTGAGAGACCATTTAAAGGCTCAGGAAACCTTTGCAGGTGTTATAGCTTAATTAGCTGATTAGAGTGGGACACTTTGAGCCTAGAATATTGCACCTTTTCACAATATTCTAATTTTCTGAGACACTGGATTTGGGGTTTTCATGAGCTGTAAGGCATAATCATCACAATTATGACAAATCATGGCTTGAACTATCTCATATATTAGTTTCACCTTTTAAGTTGCATTACTGAAATAAATGAACTTTTGCACGATATTCTAATTTTTCGAGTTTCACCTGTATGTATCCTTTATTGACATCTATCCTAATTCTAATATATTGCCTAATTTTAAACATTTTATGCTGGGGGTTATTCATAGAATGTTAGCGGTTGGGTATGTCTTGCCCTGAAACATGTATTATTTATATGCTGCAGCAGGGAATTTATTGTTGCTCACCTGCCCTTCTTTTGGATGTATTAAATGCATTGTAATGATTTTACATGCTGTTGGGTGGCATTTATCATGCAACGCCCATCAGCCTTAATTAATATATGTGTGCAACAAAACGTGGATGATATGGCCACCTTGGAGGATTTTAATAATGCAGGGCTGTGAGTAGGGATGAGCCGAACACCCCCGAGTTTGGTTCGCATTCGAACTCGAACTTTTCAAAAGTTCGAATTCAAACTCGATCACGAACACGAACTCAATACAAGTCAATGGGACTCAAAGTTCGATTTTTAGAGTGCCCTCCAAGAGGGCATATTTGCAAGATATTTGCCATAAAAGGTGTATGTGGGTCCGGGTAGTGCCCTGGGGGACAGGAAACAAGGACAAAAAGTTAAAAAAAATAAAAATTTAAAGGGACAGTGAGTTTTCCATGAAATAAGGTTTAAAAATAAAAACAAAAAGTTTTATTGCATTTTTGTTATAATATACAGGCAGAACATGACGTATACATATAAAAATGATATATTATGAATCTGCCGAGTCTGCTGGAAAGAACGATATATAATATGTCTGGGTCGTATAATAAAATGTGGTTTCAAATCGCGTTTAAACATGATGAGCGAAATCGGTAAAAATTAGCTCCGCACACAGCGGTGAAATGCCTCAGCAGTGAAGGGTTAAAGAAACAGTGAGTTTTCCATAAAGTAAGGGTTAAGAATAAAAACGAAAAATTCCTTCAAATATCGTGCCTAGGAGGTCCCCATAACCTGCCCGTGAAGTGGCGGATTTGTAGGATGTATGGAAACAACGCTATCACAAACCCACACAAGACACCTAGCACTCCCAGTCTGCATACAATGTATCAAATTCATGAGACCGGACTAATTAGAAGCACATGTTATTTCCAAACACTAATTAAACACCTGTTGTTTACGCCGTTTGAGAGCACAGGTCATTTAGAGGTGAGAATCTTTGCACCTAGACAGTAATTTTTAATTCAATATCTAATAAACCGTTGCTTATAATATTCTGCAGTAAAGAGTCTCTTTATTTCTAGATTTTTTTAGTATTTTTAAGCATTTTTTATACTTTTTTCAAAACAAAATTTTTTCAAACAAGCCAAAAAATTCAAAGTTCGCAAACTTTCGAACTGCCGCTGTTCGAATCGAACTCCGAACTGATCGAACCGAACAGCTCATCCCTAGTTGTGAGGGCTGTTCGCTGGATGTGTTCATGCTCAAGCTTGTGAGGGCTGAGGATAGGTATAGCCAGGCACTCTGCACTGGAAAAAAATAGCTATATCCTGTACACAATCGCAGTAGCGTTGGGTCTCAGCCCAAGTCTTAGCGATTCCCTAGCGTGCGCTAATGAATCTTGTACACTGACAACTAGGGATGCACCGATACCGATACTAGTATCGGTGCCAATACTGGGATCTGCATGAGTACCAAGTACTCGTGCAGATGCCCCAGATACTAAACCGGTACCGGAAGCCTGCGCTGGGCCGGCTTGCTGGCCAGTGGCCAAGAGGCAGTGCCCTAATGGCACTCTGCCAGGCCCCTCCGGGTGGCCTTCTTTTTTCGAGTGTCAGCCGGCAAGGGTTGTAGCCTGGCTGCTCGCCTTGGATCCACAAGACGCAATCTCGCGAGATCGCGAGATCTCGTGAACTCCGGGATTGTGCGAGACTGCTGCTTGTGTGTGGTTTTCAATGAGCGGCCGAGCTACAACCTTTGCCGGTGGCCGCTCAAAGGAAGAAGTGCACTCGGAGGGGCCTGGCAGACTAGGAGAGATTGGGACCATATAAATGTGAGCTGGGGGCAATATGTATGAGCTGGGGCAAGATTATATATATATATATATATATATATATTAGGGCTCAAAATTTCAGGTCCCGAGCTGCTAGCCAGGCCTTAAGAGTTACTCGCCACCAGTTGCCCCAACCAACCCCTACCCTTAACTCCACCCCTAAATAAACCCTCTTATAGTATTAATGATAATTAAATAATAATTTAACAAAGCTCTGTAAATATATAAAGGAAAATAATGTGTGGCCTGTATGTGTGTATCACAGAGCTCCACAGTAATAAAACTCACAGTAATGTGCCGTGTGTATGAGCGTATCACAGAGCTCCACTGCCATTGTACACACACCCTCATTCTTTTTACCCCTCTCACTTTTTGACCCCTCTTTACCCCTCTCTCTCTCTTTCTCTTTATCCCATCTCATTCTTTTTATCCTCTCTCTCTCTCTCTCTCTCTCTCTCTCTCTCTCTCATTTTACTACTTTCTCGCTTTCTTTTTACACCCCCCCAAGCAGTCTCTTACCAAGGCAGCAGATCGGGAAGGAGGACAGCGCAGCAGAGGCCCAGTCTGGACACTGGCTGGCTCCACTGTCCACTGGAGAGTCGATCGCCTCTTCTGCCTGGGTCATATCGGTGCTGCAGCCAGGGGCGGATCCAGACACAGGTTTCTTGGGGCATTCTACCAGTTTTGGCCAAGAGCTGGTGTTGGGTTCGCAGTGACAGGCAGATATATTTGCCTCCAGTTCACATGGATATATATAATGCCCCCAGGCAGCTCACATGGATATATATATATATAATGCCCCCAGGCAGCTCACATGGATATATATATATATAATGCCCCCAGGCAGCTCACATGGATATATATATATATAATGCTCCCAGGCAGCTCACATGGATATATATATATATATATATAATGCCCCCGGCAGCTCACATGGATATATATATTTGCCCCCAGCTCACACATGGGTATATTGCCCCTTAGCTCAAATGGGTATATTTGCCCCTTAGCTCACATGGGTATATTTGCCCCTTAGCTCACACATGTATATTTGACCCTTAGCTCACACATGTATATTTGCCCCTTAGCTTACACATGGGTATATTTGCCTCAGCTCACACATGGGTATATTTGCCCCCCAGCTCTCGCCTCCGCCCGCGGCGTTCTTCAGCTGTCCCGAGGAGGCGAGTGGCCGCTGATATGCAGCTTGGTCGCTCGCCGGGAACCACCTGACCAGCTGTGCAGCCGTCAGGTGGTTCTCATCCCAGACGAGCGGCCAAGCTGCATGTCAGCGGCGCTCGCCTCCTCGGGACAGCTGAAGAACGCGGCGGCAATTTTTTTTCTCTCCCCTGGATCCGCCCCTGGCTGCAGCGTGCCTCCACACTCATAACACGAGTCTGGGAACGGCACGCTGCAGTGGTGCCACCCCCTCCCGCACGTCACCTGACCCTCTCCTATGTGATGCATCATAGACTTGCAGCACTTACGCTGCGAGTGTGCGACGCATCACATGGGTGGGCAGGTGACCCACAAATGCGAACCTCACGGATCGCGTGGGAGGGGGCAGCGCCGATCAGATAGATGGCTCCAGATTTGGACTCCAAGAATCCGATACCGGAGCTGTGCATTAAGGCGGCGGCCCACTGAACCTGGCCTCAGAACAGGTCAGTCCACCCCACTCGCCCTCAGATAAATTCCACTCGCCAAATGCGAGCAGGCGAGTGGAAATTTTGAGGTATGTATATATATATGTATGAGCTGGGGAATATGTGTGAGCTGGGGGCAATATATATATATATATATATATATATATATATATATACAGTCAGGTCCAGAAATATTGGGACATCGACACAATTCTAACATCTTTGGCTCTATACACCACCTCAATGGAGTTGGAATAGAACAAGCTCAATGTGCTTTCACTGCAGACTGTCAGCTTTAATTTGAGGGTGTATATACATCCAACTCAGGTGAACGGTGTAGGACTAGCAGCAGTTTGAAGATGTGCCGCCACTTGTTATGGGACCAAAAGTAATGGGACAATTGGCTTCTCAGCTGTTCCATGGCCAGGTGTGTGATATTCCCTCATTACCCCAATTACAATGTGCAGAAAAAAGGCCCAGAGTTCATTTCAAGTGTGCTATTTGCATTTGGAATCTGTTGCTGTCAACTCTCAAGATGAGATCCAAAGAGCCTTCACTATCAGTGAAGCAAGCCATCATTAGGCTGAAGAAACAAAACAAACCCATCAGAGAGATAGCAAGAACATTAGGCGTGGCCAAAACAACTGTTTGGAACATTCTCAAAAGAAGGAACGCACCGGTGAGCTCAGCAACACCAAAAGACCCGGGAGACCACGGAAAACAACTGTGGTGGATGAATGAAGAATTCTTTCCCTAGTGAAGAAAACACCCTTCACAACAGCTGGCCAGTTCAAGAACACTCTCCAGGAGGTAGGTGTATGTGTGTCAAAGTCAACAATCAAGAGAAGACTTTACCAGAGTAAATACAGAGGGTTCACCACAAGACGTAAACCATTGGTGAGCCTCAAAAACAGGAAGGCCAGATTAGAGTTTGCCAAACAACACCTACCAAAGCCTTCACAGTTCTGGAACAAGATCCTATGGACAGATGAGACCAAGATCAACTTGTACCAGAGTGATGGGAAGAGAAGAGTATGGAGAAGGAAAGGAACTGCTCATGATCCGAAGCATACCACCTCATCAGTGAAGCATGGTGGTGGTAGTGTCATGGCGTAGGCATGTATAGCTGCCAATGGAACTGGTTCTCTTGTATTTATTGATGATGTGACTGCTGACAAAAGCAGCAGGATGAATTCTGAAGTGTTTCGGGCAATATTATCTGCTCACATTCAGCCAAATGCTGCAGAACTCATTGGACGGCGCTTCACAGTGCAGATGGACAATGACCCAAAGCATACTGCAAAAGCAACCAAAGAGTTTTTGAAGGGACAGAAGTGGAATGTTATACAATGGCCAAGTCAATCACCTGACCTGAATCCCATTGAGCATGCATTTCACTTGCTGAGACAAAACTGAAGGGAAAATGCTCCAAGAACAAGCAGGAACTGAAGACAGTTGCAGTAGAGGCCTGGCAGAGCATCACCAGGGATGAAACCCAGCGTCTGGTGATGTCTTTGCGTTCCAGACTTCAGGCTGTGATTGACTGCAAAGGATTTGCAACCAAGAAGGGAAAGTTTGATTTATGATTATTATTCTGTCCCATTACTTTTGGTCCCTTAACAAGTGGGAGGTACATCTGCAAACTGCTGTAAGTCCTACATCGTTCACCTGAGTTGGATGTACATACCCTCAAATTAAATCTGACAGTCTGCAGTTAAAGCACATTGTGTTTGTTTCATTCCAACTCCATTGTGGTGGTGTATAGAGCCAAAGATGTTATAATTGCGTCGATGTCCCAATATTTCTGGACCTGACTGTATATGAGCTGGGCAATATATATATATATATATATGTGAGCTGGAAACATTATATATATATATATGTATGTATATATGCATGAGCTGGGGCAATATATGTATGAACTGGGAGCTATATATATATATGTATGAGCTAGGCAAAATATATATATGTGTGAGCTTGGTGCAATGACTGAGGGTGTGTGTGTACATAGTTACATACATAGACTGAAAAAAGACATGCGTCTCAGCCTTTCTCACATCACCTACTGCTGTTGATCCAAAAGAAGGCAAAAACCCCAGTCTAAAGCGCTCGCCAATATGCAAAACACTGGGAAAAAAATTCCTTCTTGACCCCAGAATGGCAGTCAGATTTCTTCTTGGATCAAGAAGCTTTTACCCACATATTAAATATTATGACCCTTAATATTCTGTGTCTGCAGGAAGTCATCCAGTCATTTTTTAAAAGTCTGTACAGTCTCTGACCCAACCACCTCAACAGCAGAGCATAATTAGCTTTTAATTTCCTGTATGAATATATAAATATTGTGATTCAAATACATACCTTAGTTAATATGTCTCATTAGTTTGGAAAGCGTGTTTTAATACAGATGGGCTGTGGTTTTCCCTTCCCCCTTTTTGTATGTTACTCCAAAAGTTAAAATGTAAACCATATGTTAAAGGTTAAATGTAAGTTCCAACGTGGCAAATGTATCTGCGCCATTTTAACTCTGACGTGGTAATATATCTGTATACTGATTGGCTGATATATCACATTCTTGTTGCGGGGCAGAAATAAACCATCTCTGTGGAACACTCTCATTGGTTCTAAATTTGTTTGAGTTTTAATAAAAAGATCTGACTGAACAAAGACAAGTTAGATATACTGAAAAGCACCACATTGTGTGTGACTGGCTTCAGTTGTCTCCGCTATAGCGTAAGCGCGGTGTCTTGCCTTATTTTTTATTATATAAGAAGAAATTACAGAGGTTTTTTGTGATTCACGCTGTGGTAATTATGAATAGGAAAACTGAATTGTCTGATTTATTTTTTTTAACAGGAGCTGGGGCAAAATATGTGAGCTGGGGAATATATAGATGTATGAGCTGGGGCAATATTTATATATGTGTGAGCTGGGGGCAATATATGCATGAGCTGGGAGCAATATATATATATGTATGAGCTGGGGAAATATATGTATGTGTGAGCTTGGTATAATGACTGAGTGGGTGTGTGTACATAGTTACATAGGCTGAAAAAAGACATGCGTCCATCAGGTTCAGCCTTTCACACATCACCTATTGCTGTTGATCCAATATATGGCAAAAAACCCAGTCTGAAGTGCTCGCCAATATGCAACACACTGGGAAAAAATTCCTTCTTGACCCCAGAATGGCAGTCAGATTTCTCCTTGGATCAAGAAGCTTTTACCCACATATTAAATATTATAACCCTTAATATTCTGTGTCTGCAGAAAGTCATCCAGTCGTTTTTTAAAAGTCTGTACAATAACTGATCACACCACCTCAACAGGCAGAGATTTTCACAGCTTTATTGTTCTCACCGTAAAATAACCCTTCCTATGCTTTAGGCTGAATTTCCTTTTGTCCAGTCTGAATGGGTGACCTCGTGCCCTGTGTATAGTCCTGTTATTGAATACCTTTCCAGACAATGGTTTATAATGGCCCGTATATATTTATATAAAGTTATCAGATCCCCTCTAAGGCGCCGTTTCTTTAAACTAAACAGGTTTAAACTTGTTAGCCTTTCCTCATAACTTAAACCTTCCATTCCCCTTATTAATTTAGTTGCCCGTCTCTGCACTTTTTCTAGCGCTATAATATCCTTTCTTAAGACAGGTGCCAAAAATTGCACGGGATATTCAAGGTGCGGTCTTACCACTGATTTATAAAGAGGCAAAATTATGTTTTCATCCCGAGAGTGAATTCCCCTTTAATTGCATGACATTTTTGTGTGCTTATCCAATAATCCTTATTTGTGAGTGATAAGTGATAGAAGTAGGGCTGCAACTAACGATTATTTTCACAATCGATTAGTTGGCCGTTTATTTTTTCGATTAATCGGACAAAAATTTTAAAAAATCAATATCGTTTTTTTGGATAGTTAAGATAAAAAACACAAACTGAGTGTTACAAATATACACGTCAGACTAAAATTTTACACTAACACAACAGTGTGTGGGTAGGAATTCTAAAAAAACTGGACAATCACTGTTTATAATATTTTGTTATTCACTCCTTAAAAATATTTTAATATTTTGGCAATTCTGGAACCAATACTGCAAACTAATGATTTGGCAAATGTTGTACTTAGAGTCTAGGTAACATACAACAATGTGCAATCGCAGTCACCTTAGTGACAACGGTGAATTTTGTACATAACCATTCATCAGGGAGTTAAAAACAAAATGAACCCCTTTGGGTGTAATGCAAATTTTGCAGCTCAGCTGTAGATAATTGCTAAAAGGGGTTACTATTTATATTTATAAAAGTGAAAACATGTATTTTTATTAACTTTTTCTGACACTTGTAATTCTCTCTCTGACAGTTCTAGCAAAGAGAGAAAGGAAATTGGCAAGCCAATGGCCCCTATTACATTCTTTGCGCAAATCCGATGCCCAAAGCCGGGCGCAAGGGTCATTCGCGTTGGACGTTAACGCGCATCATTTGCGCGAACGTCGTAATACGACTTCTGCGCAAATGGTTTTGCAGTCGCACAAATGCGCATTTGCGCACACGCAAATGCGCAGCGCGAATAATGTAATAGGGCCCAATGTATTTTAATATTGGCTTGCCATTCATATCACTGAAATCCCAGCATATAATGTAATAGGGCCCAATGTATTTTAATATTGGCTTGCCATTCATATCACTGAAATCCCAGCATATAAAGTACTTTTGCTGATAGGAGTTTGATTGCTGACAGCAATCAAAAACTCCTATCACTTACAGGTAGCCTGCACATGCTGGGGTCACTGGGAATGTGACTGACAGGGCTTGACATTTACTGTGAACCCAGCATGTATAGTGCTGTTACTCATAGGAGTGATTGCTGTTAATAATCTCACTCCTATCACTCTCAGTCAACCAATACATACTGGTACTGACTGAAAAAGAGTGCTTGGCATTCATTGGAACTGGCTGGAAAAATGAGAGACAGAGACGGGCATAGTTTGGAGGGAGGATGCAAGGAGGAGATATAGGCACAGACTAGGGGGTGTGCAGGGCACAGAGATGGGCACAGGCTGGTGGGAATACAGGGAAGAAAGATGGGCACAGGCTGGGGGAATACAGGGAAGAGAGATGGGCACAGGATAGGGGGTGTGCAGGGCACAGATGGGCAGAGGCTGGGAATACAGGGAAGAAAAATGGGCCCAGGCTGGGGGGAATACAGGAAAGAGAGGTGGGCACAGGCTGGGGGAATACAGGGAAGATAGTGGGCACAGGCTGGGGGAATACAGGGAAGATAGATGGGCACAGGCTGGGGGAATACAGGGAAGAGAGATGGGGCACAGCTGTGGAATACAGGGAAGAGAGATGGGCACAGGCTTGGGGGGAATAACAGGGAAGAGAGATGGGCACAGGCTGGGGGAATACAGGGAAGAAAGATGGGCACAGGCTGGGGGAATACAGGGAAGAGAGATGGCACAGGCTGTGGGAATACAGGGAAGAGAGATGGGCATAGGCTGGGGGGAATACAGGGAAGAGAGATGGGCACAGGCTGGGAATACAGGGAAGAGAGATGAGCACAGGCTGGGGAAATACAGGGAGAGAGATGGGCACAGGCTGGGGGGAATACGGGAAGAGTGATGGACACAGCTGGGGGGAATACAGGGAAGAGAGATGGGCACAGGATAGGGGGTGTGCAGGGCACAGATGGGCACAGGCTGGGAATACAGGGAAGAAAGATGGGCACAGGCTGGGGGGAATACAGGAAAGAGAGGTGGGCACAGGCTGGGGAAATACAGGAAGATAGATGGGCACAGGCTGGGGGAATACAGGGAAGATAGATGGGCACAGGCTGGGGGAATACAGGCAAGAGAGATGGGCACAGGCTGTGGGAATACAGGGAAGAGAGATGGGCATAGGCTGGGGGGAATACAGGGAAGAGAGATGGGCACAGGCTGGGGGGAATACAGGGAAGAGAGATGAGCACAGGCTGGGGGAAATACAGGGAAGAGAGATGGGCACAGGCTGGGGGGAATACGGGGAAGAGTGATGGACACAGGCTGGGGGGAATACAGGGAAGAGAGATGGGCACAGGATAGGGGGTGTGCAGGGCACAGATGGGCACAGGCTGGGAATACAGGGAAGAAAGATGGGCACAGGCTGGGGGGAATACAGGAAAGAGAGGTGGGCACAGGCTGGGGGAATACAGGGAAGATAGATGGGCACAGGCTGGGGGGAATACAGGGAAGATAGATGGGCACAGGCTGGGGGAATACAGGCAAGAGAGATGGGCACAGGCTGGGGGAATACAGGGAAGAGAGATGAGCACAGACCGTGGGGAATACAGGGAAGAGAGATAGGCACAGGCTGGGGGAATACACGGAGGAGAGATGGGCACAGGCTTGGGGAATACAGGGAAGAGAGATGGGCACAGGCTGGGGAAATACAGGGAAGAGAGATGGGCACAGGCTGGGGGGAATACGGGGAAGAGTGATGGACACAGGCCGGGGGGAATACAGGGAAGAGAGATGGGCAAAGGCTGGGGGAATACAGGCAAGAGAGATGGGCACAGGCTGGGGGAATACAGGGAAGAGAGATGAGCACAGGCTGGGGGAATACACGGAGGAGAGATGGGCACAGGCTTGGGGAATACAGGGAAGAGAGATGGGCACAGGCTGGGGGAAATACAGGGAAGAGAGATGGGCACAGGCTGTGGGAATACAGGGAAGAGAGATGGGCACAGGCTGGGGGGAATACAGGGAAGAGAGATGGGCACAGGCTGGGGGGAATACAGGGAAGAAAGATGGGCACAGGCTGGGGGAATACAGGGAAGAGAGATGGGCACAGGCTGGGGAATACAGGGAAGAGAGATGGGCATAGGCTGGGGGGAATACACGGAAGAGAGATGGGCACAGGCTGGGGGAATACAGGGAAGAGAGATGAGCACAGGCTGGGGGAAATACAGGGAAGAGAGATGGGCACAGGCTGGGGGGAATACGGGGAAGAGTGATGGACACAGGCTGGGGGGAATACAGGGAAGAGAGATGGGCACAGGATAGGGGGTGTGCAGGGCACAGATGGGCACAGGCTGGGAATACAGGGAAGAAAGATGGGCACAGGCTGGGGGAATACAGGAAAGAGAGGTGGGCACAGGCTGGGGGAATACAGGGAAGATAGATGGGCACAGGCTGGGGGAATACAGGGAGAGAGATGGGCACAGGCTGGGGGAAATACAGGGAAGAGAGATGGGCACAATCTGGGGGGAATACGGGGAAGAGTGATGGCACAGGCTTGGGGGAATACAGGGAAGAGAGATGGGCACAGGCTAGGGGTGTGCAGGCACAGAGATGGGCACAGCTAGGGGGTGTGCAGGGCACAGAGATGGGCACAGGCTGGGAATACAGGAAGAAAGATGGGCACAGGCTGGGGAATACAGGAAAGAGAGATGGCACAGGCTGGGGAATACACGGAAGAGTGATGGGCACAGGCTTGGGGAATACAGGGAAGAGAGATGGCACAGGCTGGGGGAAATACAGGGAAGAGAGATGGGCACAGGCTGGGGGGAATACGGGGAAGAGTGATGGACACAGGCTTGGGGGAATACAGGGAAGAGAGATGGGCACAGGCTAGGGGGTGTGCAGGGCACAGAGATGGGCACAGGCTAGGGGGTGTGCAGGGCACAGAGATGGGCACAGGCTGGGAATACAGGGAAGAAAGATGGGCACAGGCTGGGGAATACAGGAAAGAGAGATGGGCACAGGCTGGGGGAATACAGGGAAGAGAGATGGCACAGGCTGGGGGGAATACAGAGAAGAGAGATGGGCTCAGGCTGGGCGGAATACAGGGAAGAGAGATGGGCACAGGCTGGGGGGAATACAGGGAAGAGAGATGGGCACAGGCTGGTGGGATACTGGGAAGAGATGGGCACAGGCTGGGGGAATACAGGGAAAAGTGATGGGCACAGGCTGGGGGAATACTGGGAAGAGATGGGCACAGGCTGGGGGAATACAGGAAAGAGATGGGCACAGGCTTGGGGAATACAGGGAAGAGAGATGGGCACAGGCTGGGGGAAATACAGGGAAGAGAGATGGGCACAGGCTGGGGGGAATACAGGGAAGAGTGATGGACACAGGCTTGGGGGAATACAGGGAAGAGAGATGGGCACAGGCTGGGGGAATACAGGCAAGAGAGATGGGCACAGGCTGGCAGGAATACTGGGAAGAGATGGGCACAGGCTGCTGGAATACAGGAAAGAGATGGGCACAGGCTTGGGGAATACAGGGAAGAGAGATGGGCACAGGCTGGGGGAAATACAGGGAAGAGAGATGGGCACAGGCTGGGGGAATACAGGCAAGAGAGATGGGCACAGGCTGGCAGGAATACTGGGAAGAGATGGGCACAGGCTGCGGGAATACAGGAAAGAGATGGGCACAGGCTTGGGGAATACAGGGAAGAGAGATGGGCACAGGCTGGGGGAAATACAGGGAAGAGAGATGGGCACAGGCTGGGATGAATACGGGGAAGAGTGATGGACACAGGCTTGGGGGGAATACAGGGAAGAGAGATGGGCACAGGCTAGGGGGTGTGCAGGGCACAGAGATGGGCCCAGGCTAGGGGGTGTGCAGGGCACAGAGATGGGCACAGGCTGGGAATACAGGGAAGAAAGATGGGCACAGGCTGGGGAATACAGGAAAGAGAGATGGGCACAGGCTGGGGGAATACAGGGAAGAGAGATGGGCTCAGGCTGGGGGGAATACAGGCAAGAGAGATGGGCACAGGCTGGGGGGAATACAGGCAAGAGAGATGGGCACAGGCTGGCGGGAATACTGGGAAGAGATGGGCACAGGCTGGGGTAATACAGGGAAAAGTGATGGGCACAGGCTGGGGGAATACTGGGAAGAGATGGGCACAGGCTGGTGGAATACAGGAAAGAGATGGGCACAGGCTGGGGGAAATACAGGGAAGAGAGATGGGCACAGGCTGGGGGGAATACGGGGAAGAGTGATGGAAACAGGCTTGGGGGAATACAGGGAAGAGAGATGGGCACAGGCTAGGGGGTGTGCAGGGCACAGAGATGGGCACAGGCTAGGGGGTGTACAGGGCACAGAGATGGGCACAAGCTGGGAATACAGGGAAGAAAGATGGGCACAGGCTGGGGAATACAGGAAAGAGAGATGGGTACAGGCTTGGGGAATACAGGGAAGAGAGATGGGCGCAGGCTGGGGGAAATACAGGGAAGAGAGATGGGCACAGGCTGGGGGGAATACGGGGAAGAGTGATGGACACAGGCTTGGGGGGAATACAGGGAAGAGAGATGGGCACAGGCTGGTGGAAATACAGAGAAGAGAGATGGGCACAGGCTGGGATGAATACGGGGAAGAGTGATGGACACAGGCTTGGGGGAATACAGGGAAGAGAGATGGGCACAGGCTAGGGGTGTGCAGGGCCAGATGGGCACAGGCTACGGGGTGTGCAGGGACACAGAGATGGGCACAGGCTGGGAATACAGGGAAGAAAGATGGGCACAGGCTGGGGAATACAGGAAAGAGAGATGGACACAGGCTGGGGTAATACAGGGAAGAGAGATGGGCACAGGCTGGGGGGAATACAGGGAAGAGAGATGGGCACAGGCTGGGGGGAATACAGGGAAGAGAGATGGGCACATGCTGGGGGGAATACAGGCAAGAGAGAATGGGCACAGGCTGGGGGGAATACAGGCAAGAGATGGGCACAGGCTGGGGGAATACAGGAAAGAGATGGGCACAGGCTTGGGATATAGGGAAGAGAGATGGGCACAGGCTGGGGAAATACAGGGAAGAGAGATGGGCACAGGCTGGGGTGAATACGGGGAAGAGTGATGGACACAGGCTTGGGGGGAATACAAGGAAGAGAGATGGGCACAGGCTAGGGGGTGTGCAGGGCACAGAGATGGGCACAGGCTAGGGGGTGTGCAGGGCACAGAGATGGGCACAGTCTGGGAATACAGGGAAGAAAGATGGGCACAGGCTGGGGAATACAGGAAAGAGAGATGGGCACAGGCTGGGGAATACAGGGAAGAGAGATGGGCACAGGCTGGGGAATACAGGGAAGAGAGATGGGCACAGGCTTGGGGAATACAGGCAAGAGAGATGGGCACAGGCTGGGGGGAATACAGGCAAGAGAGATGGGCACAGGCTGGGGGAATACAGGGAAAAGTGATGACACAGGCTGGGGGGAATACTGGGAAGAGATGGGCACAGGCTGGGGGAATACAGGAAAGAGATTGGCACAGGCTGGGGGAATACAGGGAAAAGTGTGGGCACAGGCTGGGGGGAATACTGGGAAGAGATGGGCACAGGCTGGGGGGAATACTGGGAAGAGATGGGTACAGGCTGGGGGGAATACTGGGAAGAGATGGGCACAGGCTGGGGGAATACTGGGAAGAGATGAGCACAGGCTGGGGGTATTACTGGGATGAGAGATGGGCACAGACTGTGGGGAATACTGGGAAGAGATGGTCAAAGTGTCATGTTCTTGCTGGCGCTCAAACCAGATCAGAGTGGTTTGGATTCTTATGGACAGATTTCTAGAATATGTATTATGATAGCAGTAGGAACTGCAACACCTAGCACTCCCAGCCAGGGAGGTGATACAGAATACTATATACCACTCAGCATCAAATGGTTTTGTGACCAAGTGTTTACTGAGTGAAAGCACTTTAACTATACACAGACAGATATGGTGTATTGAGACATGAATATACTTGTACTTGATAATAATGAATGAGCGTGAAATGAATTCAGCAACCTGTGGGGCAGATCTACAATCAGAGATAATGCATTTTGATCTGTACATAGACTTGGCATTTAACAGGTAGCTTGAGAGGTTGGTGAATTTAGCAACCTGCAGGACAGACCCCCAAGTCGAAATCATGCGGTATAAATATTGCATACAATCTGCGATCACAGCATACAACATACACACACAAGGGGATAAGCGTAAGAACCGTCAATTGGCAGTCCGGGTCAGAAACACAAGCAAGGTCCTTGTAATAGCAAAGTCGGCAACTAGGCAAAAGTCTCACTGAAACAGAACACTGCAATCAGCTGGCAATACGGGAAAATAACTCCACGTCAGGGCTACGAGCAGAACCTCGCGCCCTGCATTTAAGATCGACGGCTCCACGTCATCATGCCAGGTCCCGCCCCTTCAGATGCCGATCGGTCAGCTTGTAAGTCTGGCACCCGGCCAGCCAGCGATCCCGCCGGGCACCCAGACCCCCAGGCAGCGCCGCGGGGGCCGAAGATGTGACAGTACTCCCCTGTCTACGGTCAGCCTCAGGACGACCCCCAGGTGCAGAAGGATGGGCCGCATGAAATTGGTGAACCAAACGAGGCGCATGGATCTCACTGGCTGGCAACCAAGACCTATCCTCAGTACCATAACCCTCCCAATCCACAAGGTACTGGACAATAACCCTGACCACACGGGATTTCAGGATGGCACAAACCTCGTACTCCTCCTCACCTTGGGAATGAACAGGTGGAGGAGGAACATTAACCCTTGTGCACCTGTTACAGGTGGCTGACATGAAACACATTATGAATGTGTATGGGGCAATGCCAAGGCATAAGATACAGGATTCACTCTGCGCAGGACTTATAAGGGCCTATTTATCTTGGGGCCATCTTCATGGAAGGAACAGAAGCTTGACGTTCCTTATAGAAAGCCAGACCCTATCCCCCACTTTGTATACCGGGGCAGGCTTTCTTCATCTGCTTTCTCTTTTTGTTTTTTGATATTGGCCTCCATAATTTCTTTCCCTTTCTCCCCTGTCCTCTTCAACGAAGCCAGATGCTCATCCAGAGCAGGCAATGCTGTTCCTTGAAAGTCAGAGGGGAGCATGGGAGGATCATAACCAAACACAGTATGAAAAGGTGAGTGGTTATTTAGGGCAACCTTGGTCCATGGCAAAAGATCTGACCATTCATTCTGTTTTTCAGAAACAAAGCATCTTAGGTACTGTTCAACATTTTGGTTCGCTCTCTCAGCTGCCCCGTTGGTCTGAGGGTGGTAGGCTGAGGAGAAGCTAAGCCGATGCCCAGGTTGTCACAAAAACATCTCCAGAATCGACACGAACTGGGTGCCTCTGTCGGAGACAACACCTAGAGGGACCCCATGGAGCCTGACTATGTTCTGGACAAAGACCGGTACCAGCTCACTGGCGGATGGCAATTTTGCAAGAGGCACAAAATGCACCATTTTGGAGAACCTGTTCACAACGGTAAGGATCATGGTATTACCCTGTGACACAGTGCAATCAGTAATGAAGTCCATAGATAGGTGGGCCCTTGGTCTTTCAGGAACCGGCAATGGTTGTAACAAATCATTAGGTAAGGTCTTGGGATTTTTGCTTCTACAGCATACTTCACAAGTAGCTATATATTCCTTAACATCCCTTTGCATACCTGCCCACCAGAACTTATTTTCGAGTGTAGCTAGGGTTTTGGTTATACCCATATGCCCAAAGGGCTTTGAATCATGATAGACCATCATAACCTGTATTCTTTCCTCTACAGTCACGAAGAGTTTACCAGGAGGTCTCTCGGCTGGAGCGGTACCTTGTACTGACTGTACTCTCTCCAATAGTGGAGAAGACACGGTGAGAAGAGTGGTACCTAGGATCCTCTCTTGAGGAATGATAGGACTTTGATCAAACGTGTGTTTGTTCTAGGGATGTGCACCGATTTTTTTTTCTCGGTTCGATTAGATTTTTCGAATTTTTAAACTTTTCAACTCGGCTCGTTTCGACTGCTTTCTGTTTCGATTCGGCTCGATTCGTTTTTCGGGTACATTTATTTTTCGGAATATCGACCATTTTTCGTATTTTCGGGTGACTTTACTAGGTTTCTGTATCGACTTTTCGTTATTTCGGAAATTTTCGTTTTTCGGAATTGTACATGGTTTTCGGTATATATCGACTATTTTTCGTATTTTCGTGTCACTTTGCTCGTTTTTTGGTTATCGGCTTTTCGCTATTTCGGAAATTTTTCGGAACATCTGTTCTCCTCGTTTCAAAGCTGTCTAACTCTATTGCCCCATCAGTCCAGCACATGGATTTTCCCCAGCACATGGATTTGCCCCAGCTCATGGATTTGCCCCAGCTCATGGATTTGCCCCAGCTCATAGGATATTGCCCCAGCACGTGGATTTGCCCCAGCTCATGGATTTGCCCCAGCACATGGATTTGCCCCAGCACATGGATTTGCCCCAGCTCATAGGATATTGCCCCAGCTCACGGATTTGCCCCAGCACATTGATTTGCCCAGCACATGGATTTGCCCCAGCACATGGATTTGCCCCAGCTCATGGATTTGCCCAGCACATGGATTTGCCCCAGCACATGGATTTGCCCCAGCACATAGGATATTGCCCCAGCACATGGATTTGCCCCAGCACATGGATTTTCCCCAGCACATGGATTTGCCCCAGCTCACAGGATATTGCCCCAGCTCACGGATTTGCCCCAGCACATTGATTTGCCCCAGCACATTGATTTGCCCCAGCACATGGATTTGCCCCAGCTCATGGATTTGCCCCAGCACATGGATTTGCCCCAGCTCATGGATTTGCCCCAGCACATGGATTTTCCCCAGCACATGGATTTGCCCCAGCACATAGGATATTGCCCCAGCTCACACATGGATTTGCCCCAGCTCATGGATTTGCCCCAGCACATGGATTTGCCCCAGCACATAGGATATTGCCCCAGCTCACACATGGATTTGCCCCAGCTCATGGATTTGCCCCAGCACATGGATTTGCCCCAGCACATTGATTTGCCCCAGCACATGGATTTGCCCCAGCACATGGATTTGCCCCAGCTCATGGATTTGCCCAGCACATGATTTGCCCCAGCTCATGGATTTGCCCCAGCACATGGATTTGCCCCAGCACATAGGATATGCCCCAGCTCACACATGGATTTGCCCCAGCTCATGGATTTGCCCCAGCACATGGATTTGCCCCAGCACATGGATTTGCCCCAGCTCATAGGATATTGCCCCAGCTCACGGATTTCCCCAGCACATGGATTTGCCCCAGCACATGGATTGCCCCAGCACATTGATTTGCCCCAGCACATGGATTTGCCCCAGCACATGGATTTGCCCCAGCTCATGGATTTGCCCCAGCACATGGATTTGCCCCAGCTCATGGATTTGCCCCAGCACATGGATTTGCCCCAGCTCATGGATTTGCCCCAGCTCATGGATTTGCCCCAGCACATGGATTTGCCCCAGCACATAGGATATTGCCCCAGCTCACACATGGATTTGCCCCAGCTCATGGATTTGCCCCAGCACATGGATTTGCCCCAGCACATTGATTTGCCCCAGCTCATAGGATATTGCCCCAGCACACGGATTTGCCCCAGCACATTGATTTGCCCCAGCACATGGATTTGCCCAGCACATGGATTTGCCCCAGCTCATGGATTTGCCCCAGCACATGGATTTGCCCCAGCACATGGATTTGCCCCAGCACATAGGATATTGCTCCAGCTCACACATGGATTTGCCCCAGCTCATGGATTTGCCCCAGCACATGGATTTGCCCCAGCACATAGGATATTGCCCCAGCTCACACATGGATTTACCCCAGCTCATAGGATATTGCCCCAGCACATGGATTTGCCCCAGCACATGGATGCCCCAGCTCATGGATTTGCCCCAGCACATGGATTTGCCCCAGCACATGGATGCCCCAGCTCATGGATTTGCCCCAGCACATGGATTTGCCCCAACACATGGATGCCCCAGCACATGGATTTGCCCCAGCACATGGATTTGCCCCAGCACATAGGATATTGCCCCAGCTCACACATGGATTTGCCCCAGCTCATGGATTTGCCCCAGCACATGGATTTGCCCCAGCACATGGATTTGCCCCCAGCTCATTGATTTGCCCCAGCTCATTGATTTGCCCCAGCACATTTACAAAGACAAAATTTACAGAATCAGCGATATAACCGATAATAGTTAAATAAACGATGTTCAGAATTACCGAAATGGAACCGAAAACCCGAATGGAACCAAAATCATGAATAGAGGGAAAATAAATTTCGATTTGACACATTTCAAGTCCATTCGAAAATTCTGAAAAAATTTCGATTTGGCTCGGAAAATTTTCGGATTTGCCGTTTTCGGAAATTTTTCGTTTTTCGGTAAGTCTGTTCTCGTTTCAAAGCAATAGATTTCAATTTGACACATTTCAAGTCCATTCGAAAAATCCAAAAAAATTTCGATTCGGCTCGGAAAACCTTTCGGATTCGACGTTTTCGGATCTAAAAAATTTCGGAATTTCGGCCGCATCGAAAGACCCAAATCGGGAAATTTTGTGAAAATTCCGAAATTCCGAAACCCGAAACGCACATCCCTAGTTTGTTCATATGACTCAAACTGTCTAGACAAAGCATCAGCCTTGGTGTATTTTGAACCTGGACGATAAATCAGCAAGAAATTAAAGCTGGACAGGAACAAGGACCACCTTACCTGTCTACCATTCAGAATTTTTGCATCTCCCATGTATACAAGGTTCTTATGATCTGTGATTATGATTACAGGATCTTTAGTACCCTCCAACAAGTAGCGTCACTCTTTAAGAGCTGCTATGACTGCCAGCAATTCTCTGTTGCCTATATCGTAATTTCTCTCTGCAGGTGTCCTCTTCATTGAGAAGAACCCACATGGATGTAAAGGTCCCTCAGGACTTTGTCTCTGGGATAAGACAGCACCTATCCCAATCTCGGATGCGTCCACCTCCAATTGGAACGGCAAACCTGGCTCTGGATGTCTCAGGACTGGTGCCGTGATGAACGCCTCTTTAAGTGACTCAAGCGCCTGCATGGCCTGAGTGCTCCACACCTGGTTCTGAGCACCTTTCTTGGTCATGGCTGTAATGGGGGATACTACAGATGAGAAACCTTTAATGAATCTTCTGTAATAATTCGTAAACCCCAGACATCTTTGCATGGCTTTTAACCCTTGGGGTAATGGCCATTCCTTGAGGGCAGAAAGTTTCTGAGGGTCAATTTCGAAGCCCTCTGGCGTGATTATTTAACCCAGGAAGTGGACAGAGGTTATGTCGAACAGATATTTTTCTAATTTGCAGTACAATTTGTTTTCCAGCAATCTTTGCAACACTGTAAGCACATGGACATGATGAGTCTCCACATAAGGAGAGTAAATCAGAATGTCGTCCAAATAGACAATAACGAAGACTTGTAAAAAGTCCCTCAATATATCATTGATAAAGTCTTGGAAGACTGCTGGCGTATTACACAACCCAAATGGCATAACAAGGTACTCGTAGTGGCCACTTCTCGTATTGAAAGCAGTCTTCCACTCATAAACTTTCTTGACTCTTACTAAATTATAAGCACCGCGTAGGTCCAATTTCGTATAGATTTTAGCACCTTTTAAGCGGTCAAGTAATTCGGAGATCAAAGGAATAGTTTATGCATTATGTACAGTAATTCTATTTAACCCTCTATAATCAATGCATGATTAGATCACCCACCCTCCTTCTTGGATACAAAAAAGAACCCTGCTCCCACAGGAGTGGAAGAACGGCGAATGAACCCACGAGACAGATTTTCACGTATATATTCTTCCATGATATAATTTTCTTTCTGAGAGAGGGGTAGACATGCCCCCTTGGAGGCATGGTACCTGGTAAGAAATCTATGGCGCAATCATAAGGTCTGTGTGGAGGCAAGATTTTGGATTTCCCCTTGTCGAAGACCTCCTTGAGGTCACTGTACCACTTGGGTACCTCAGTAGACAGTGGAGGAGCTGTGGCTACATTCAGATTGCCCACCTCAGTACTCATACCCAGACACCTGGCACAACATTTGGAACCCCATGAGTTCAATTCTCCTTTAGTCCAGTTCATGACTGGGTTATGTTTTGCTAACCATGGATAACCCAAGACAATAGGTACTGTGGGAGATTCTGTTACCTGGAATTGTTTCTTTTCTTTGTGTAAGATACCTGTACAGAAAGAGATAGGGATAGTATCATGAGTAACATGAGGTCTAAGTAGTTTCCTGCCATCGATAATGTCAGGAACCTTACTTCAAAACCCCTGGCAACCCCTTTAAACCAATGCACACTGGTTTTATACAGGTTCCCATGGGCTTGCCTGTAACCTGTGCACACCAAGAGACCACAGGTTCACCTGATCTCCCACTAATGAGAACTCCTTATGAGGAAGCCGCACCCTCTGCTAAGGACTTCTTCATTGAAGTCTGAACTCTGCACTAAGCTGACCTGTGTCTAGAAAGCTCCTTTTTCCTGAACCCATTGAACCCCTATCTGCCTACCCTCTAGACTACTTACCGGTTAAACCCTCTGGACTACCCATCTGACTACCCATCTGATTACCCTCGCAAGTACCCATCTGGAAACCCTCCTGTTGTCACGATCAGCCACAATTGCGGTACCTGGCATGCGCCAAGTAGGGCCCAGGTAAAAGGAAAAGCCGCTATATGCAGAGATGCGTGACATAACAATCAGGATAAGGAAATAACCACAGTAGACACTGGGGACCTCTGCACGGCTAATACTCAGTCAGTAAAAAAGGGGGACAAAACATTTTTTAGATACATAAACGAGAAAAGAAAAGTAAAACAAGGATTAGTTAGATTAAAAACAAAGGAAGGAAGGTATGTAGAGAGGATAAGGTCTCGCTGACTGCCTCATGAATATTTTTGTTCAGTCTTTGCAGAAGAAAAGGAAGGAAAGGGACCTCAGTTAGGAGAGAACACTAAAGAGACATTTACATATCAGTTTACAGAGGAGGAGGTTCTACAGCAGCTGTCTAAAGTAAAGACAAATAAGTCAATGGGGCCTGATGGGATCCACCCTAAATTATTAAAAGAGCTCAGTGATGTAATAGCAAAACCATTAACAGATTTATTTAACCAATCCTTGTTAACGGGAGTCGTCCCAGAAGACTGGAAATTAGCAAATGTTGTGCCCATTTACAAGAAGGGTAGTAGGGAGGAATCGGGGAACTATAGGCCAGTTAGTCTTACGTCAGTAGTGGGGAAATTAATGGAAACCATGTTAAAGGAAAGGATTGTTGAACATCTAAAAACACATAGATTACAGGATCAGAAACAACATGGGTTTACCTCAGGGAGATCATGCCAAACTAATCTTATTGATTTTTTTGATTGGGTAACAAAAATAATAGACACAGGTGGTGCAGTAGACATTGCTTATTTAGATTTCAGTAAGGCTTTTGATACTGTTCCGCATAGAAGGCTTATCAATAAATTGCAATCTTTGAGTTTAGATTCCAATATTGTTGACTGGATTAGGCAGTGGCTGAGTGACAGACAACAGAGGGTTGTGGTAAATGGAGTTTATTCGGCACAAGGTCTTGTTACCAGTGGGGTACCTCAGGGGTTAGTACTTGGACCCATTCTCTTTATATTTTTTATTAGTGATATTGCAGAAGGTATTAATGGAAAAGTATGTCTTTTTGCTGATGACACAAAGATTTGCAACAGGGTTGACGTTCCTGGAGGGATCAGCCAAATGACAAATGATTTAGGTAAACTAAAAAAATGGTCGGAGTTGTGGCAATTGAGTTTTAATGTGGATAAGTGCAAGATAATGCACCTGGGACGTAAAAACCCAAGGGCTGAATATAGAATATTTGATACAGTCCTAACCTCAACATCTGAGGAAAGGGATTTAGGGGTCATTATTTCAGAGGATCTAAGGGTAAGTAGTCAATGTAATAGAGCAGCAGGAAATGCTAGCAGAATGCTTGGTTGTGTAGGGAGAGGTATTAGCAGTAGGAAAAGGGAAGTGCTCATGCCACTGTACAGAGCACTGGTGAGACCTCACTTGGAGTACTGTGTGCAGTACTGGAGACCGTATCTCCAGAAGGATATAGACATCTTAGAGAGTTCAGAGAAGGGCTACTAAAATGGTGTACGGCTTGAAGGAGAAAAGTTACCAGGAAAGGCTTAATGATCTTAACATGTACAGCTTGGAAAAAAGACGAGACAGAGGAGATATGATAGAAACATTTAAATACGTAAAGGGAATCCACAAGGTAGAGGAAGGGAGTATATTTAAAAGGAAACAAAATAGCAAAACAAGAGGACATAGTCTTAGATTAGAGGGGCAAAGGTTTAAAAGTAACATCAGGAAGCATTATTTTACTGAGAGGGTGGTGGATACATGGAACAGTCTTCCAGTAAAAGTGGTAGAGGCCAAAACAGTAATTGAATTTAAGCAAGCATGGGATAGGCATAAGGCTATCCTAAACAAAAAGATAAATCCAGGTAAGTATCCATGTAATTGGGCAGACTAGATGGGCCGAAAGGTTCTTATCTGCCGACATTTTTTCTATGTTTCTATGTTTCTAATACCGAAGGAGCCCTATACTGATAGATCGGTCCTTAGAGTGGCCGAATCTGCACTAATAGAAAAAGGTTACCTTGTAGCTGTGCAGAGTCCTGGGGAAAACACAGACACCTGAAGGAGTTAATACTCAACAACTTGCAGGGAAGGACTTCAATAATACAAAAGCCGTGGTCAACAGGGATACACAACATATAATACAATATGCACAGAACAGCTAGGGATGTCCAGAAGAGTCGTCAATGAATAAACCAGGGGTCAAAACCAAAACGTATACCTTGAGCCAAAGCGGGGATATAGCACCAGAGAAAATCCGTCAGCCAGGCCAGAGGGTCAATACCAGGAAGTCAAATCAGAAACCTAGAACTCAGACAAGGGGGAAACACTGAGAAAGAACTAGGATAGAATAACAGGGAGCTCTCAGGAACAAATCTGTAGCTGAAGTGAACCAGGATGCAAGAGCATGGTGATATGGGCCCATGGCTTTACCATAGGGGAGTAATCAGCCCATATCACCAGCAGAAGCTCAATGAGCAATGAACTTAACCCCTGAGCTGCATGTCAGGGAAAGCAGCACAGGGAAACACATGGAAACACAGACATAAGGAAGACAGAGGGCAGGGAGACAGGGTTGGAACGTGGGAACGTGACACCTGTGAACTATATCCAAACCTCTGTTATACCGGTAACCTCCATTCATTTGTTTCCCGTTCCTCCTATTTGGATTTAATGTGTATGACCCCTGGCAATGGACTTCTAATTATTCTGTGTCCCACGACTTCTGCCTGAAACCCCGACTACGAGATTGCCTTACCCTATATCTGGATACCTTGCCACAGACATTATTATTTACCTGTCTAGTTAGTATTCTGTTATTTTCTATCCAGTATCTGCCCCTATTTAGTTCAGTGTATATTCAGTTCCCTCCTGTGCTTCCTATTTTTATCCAGCATATCCTGCTCATTTGCTTCTCCTTTATAAGTATCTAGTTTCTCCTCTCTACTCCCAATCTCGCTACCCTCAGCCATCCCTCTTGCTTCAGTCCCCTTTTCTGTGTTTTCCCTCTGTTATAGTTTATTGCCTTTCCTCTAATGTCTCTGTAA
>RXON01003798.1:0-19422 GCA_009667805.1 Leptobrachium leishanense
CATACAAGCATTATAATCACATTCAGGCATTATAATTAAAAAAGGCAATGCGGTTTTCTTTTCCTTTCACCTAACAATTGGTTGTCCCCGTTCCATGGCATAATATATCTTCATCAACCACTATGCACCAAGAAGTATGGTACAGCAAAGGTACTATGGTTTGTTAGTTTCCTTAATTGATACCTTTTATGGCTGCTAATTTTCACACTTGAAAAAAGGGAAATGGGGACCCCCTGACCGAAAAAACAGCAACTCATCCTAAAAAGAAAAAACGGATGAAAAAAGTGCAAGAAACCAAATGGATTCCTGACCATCTGTTGCAATGTACCCACCATTCATTAAATGAAAGGAAAGAAAAGGCCAGCTTAAAATTGCAAAAATTTAAAACAAATTTTTGCAAATTTTAAATCCTGCAAGATTTAGATTTATATTATTCTATTTATATACGAAAAAAGTTAAAAAACAGGATTTTACTATATACAGGCATTATATATGCATAGGGGATTTTACTATAAATTGGCATTACATACAGATACAGGCATTATATACACAATACAGGCATTACATACACATACAGCATTTATTTTACACATACAGGCATTATATACAACAATACAGGCATTATATTCACATACAGGCATTATATACACATACAGGCATTTATTGCTACACATACAGGCATTATATTCACATACAGGCATTATATACACATACAGGCATTTATTTTACACATACAGGCATTATATAACAATACAGGCATTATATTCACATACAGGCATTTATGCACACATACAGGCATTATTATTCACATACAGGCATTATGAACACATACAGGCATTTATTTTACACATACAGGCATTATATTCACATACAGGCATTATAATTAAAAAAGGAATGCGGTTTTCTTTACCTTTCACCTAACAATTGGTTGTCCCCGTTCCATGGCATAATATATCTGCCATCAACCACTATGCACCAAGAAGTATGGTACAGCAAAGGTACTATGGTTTGTTAGTTTCCATAATTGATACCTTTTATGGCTGCTACATTTCCCACTTGAAAAAAGGGAAATGGGGACCCCCTCACCCGAACAACCAGCAACTCATCCTTAAAAAAAACAGATGAAAAAAGTGCAAGAAACCAAATAGATTCCTTGACCATGTGTTGCAATGTACCCCCATTCATTAAATGAAAGGAAAGAAAAGACCAGCTTAAAATTGCAAAAATTTAAAACAAATTTTTGCACAAATTTTAAATCCTGCAAGATTTAGAATTATATTATTCCATTTATATACGAAAAAGTTAAAAAACAGGATTTTACTATATACAGGCATTATATATGCATAGGGGATTTTACTATATATTGGCATTACATACAGATACTGGCATTAAATACACAATACAGGCATTACATACACATACAGGCATTATATTCACATACAGGCATTATATACACATACAGGCATTTATTTTACACATACATGCATTATATTCACATACAGGCATTATAATTAAAAAAGGCAATGCGGTTTTCTTTTCCTTTCACCTAACAATAGGTTGTCCCCCGTTCCATGGCATAATATATCTGCCATCAACCACTATGCACCAAGAAGTATGGTACAGCAAAGGTACTATGGTTTATTAGTTTCCATAATTGATACCTTTTATGGCTGCTACATTTCCCACTTGAAAAAAGGGAAATGGGGACCCCCTGACCCGTAAAACCAGCAACTCATCCTAAAAAGAAAAAACGGATGAAAAAAGTGCAAGAAACCAAATGATTCCTTGACCATGTTTTGCAATGTACCCACCATTCATTAAATGAAAGGAAAGAAAAGGCCAGCTTAAAATTGCAAAAATTTAAAACAAATTTTTGCACAAATTTTAAATCCTGCAAGATTTAGAATTATATTATTCTATTTATATACGAAAAAGTTAAAAAACAGGATTTTACTATATACAGGCATTATATATGCATAGGGGATTTTACTATATATTGGCATTACATACAAATACAGGCATTACATACACATACAGGCATTTATTTTACACATACAGGCATTATATAACACATACAGCCATTATATCGCATACAGGCATTATATACACATACAGGCATTAATACACAACAGGCATTATATGCACATACAGGCATTTATGCTACACATACAGGCATTATATTCACATACAGGCATTATATACACATACAGGCATTTATTTTACACATACAGGCATTTATTTTACACATACAGGCATTATATTCACATACAGGCATTATAATTAAAAAAAGCAATGCGGTTTTCTTTACCTTTCACCTAACAATTGGTTGTCCCCCGTTCCATGGCATAATATATCTGCCATCAACCACTATGCACCAAGAAGTATGGTACAGCAAAGGTACTATGGTTTGTTAGTTTCCATAATTGATACCTTTTATGGCTGCTACATTTCCCACTTGAAAAAAGGGAAATGGGGACCCCCTGACCCGAACAACCAGCAACTCATCCTTAAAAAAAACAGATGAAAAAAGTGCAAGAAACCAAATAGATTCCTTGACCATGTGTTGCAATGTACCCACCATTCATTAAATGAAAGGAAAGAAAAGACCAGCTTTAAATTGCAAAAATTTAAAACAATTTTTGCACAAATTTCAATCCTGCAAGATTTAGAATTATATTATTCCATTTATATACGAAAAAGTTAAAAAAACAATTTACTATATACAGGCATTATATATGCATAGGGGATTTTACTATATATTGGCATTACATACAGATACAGGCATTAAATACACAATACAGGCATTACATACACATACAGGCATTTATTTTACACATACAGGCATTATATACACAATACAGGCATTATATTCACATACAGGCATTATATACACATACAGGCATTTATGCTACACATACAGGCATTATATTCACATACAGGCATTATATACACATACAGGCATTTATTTTACACATACAGGCATTATATACACAATACAGGCATTATATTCACATACAGGCATTTATGCTACACATACAGGCATTATATTCACATACAGGCATTATGAACACATACAGGCATTTATTTTACACATACAGCCATTATATTCACATACAGGCATTATAATCACATTCAGGCATTATAATTAAAAAAGGCAATGCGGTTTTCTTTTCCTTTCACCTAACAATTGGTTGTCCCCCGTTCCATGGCATAATATATCTGCCATCAACCACTATGCACCAAGAAGTATGGTACAGCAAAGGTACTATGGTTTGTTAGTTTCCATAATTGATACCTTTTATGGCTGCTACATTTCCCACTTGAAAAAAGGGAAATGGGGACCCCCTCACCCGAACAACCAGCAACTCATCCTTAAAAAAAACAGATGAAAAAAGTGCAAGAAACCAAATAGATTCCTTGACCATGTGTTGCAATGTACCCACCATTCATTAAATGAAAGGAAAGAAAAGACCAGCTTAAAATTGCAAAAATTTAAAACAAATTTTTGCACAAATTTTAAATCCTGCAAGATTTAGAATTATATTATTCCATTTATATACGAAAAAGTTAAAAAACAGGATTTTACTATATACAGGCATTATATATGCATAGGGGATTTTACTATATATTGGCATTACATACAGATACAGGCATTAAATACACAATACAGGCATTACATACACATACAGGCATTATATTCACATACAGGCATTATATACACATACAGGCATTTATTTTACACATACAGGCATTATATTCACATACAGGCATTATAATTAAAAAAGGCAATGCGGTTTTCTTTTCCTTTCACCTAACAATAGGTTGTCCCCCGTTCCATGGCATAATATATCTGCCATCAACCACTATGCACCAAGAAGTATGGTACAGCAAAGGTACTATGGTTTATTAGTTTCCATAATTGATACCTTTTATGGCTGCTACATTTCCCACTTGAAAAAAGGGAAATGGGGACCCCCTGACCCGTAAAACCAGCAACTCATCCTAAAAAGAAAAAACGGATGAAAAAAGTGCAAGAAACCAAATGATTCCTTGACCATGTTTTGCTATGTACCCACCATTCATTAAATGAAAGGAAAGAAAAGGCCAGCTTAAAATTGCAAAAATTTTGAAAAAATTTTTGCACAAATTTTAAATCCTGCAAGATTTAGAATTATATTATTCTATTTATATACGAAAAAGTTAAAAAAAAGGATTTTACTATATACAGGCATTATATATGCATAGGGGATTTTACTATATATTGGCATTACATACAAATACAGGCATTACATACACATACAGGCATTTATTTTACACATACAGGCATTATATACACAATACAGCCATTATATTCGCATACAGGCATTATATACACATACAGGCATTATATACACATACAGGCATTATATGCACATACAGGCATTTATGCTACACATACAGGCATCATATTCACATACAGGCATTATATACACATACAGGCATTTATTTTACACATACAGGCATTTATTTTACACATACAGGCATTATATTCACATACAGGCATTATAATTAAAAAAAGCAATGCGGTTTTCTTTACCTTTCACCTAACAATTGGTTGTCCCCCGTTCCATGGCATAATATATCTGCCATCAACCACTATGCACCAAGAAGTATGGTACAGCAAAGGTACTATGGTTTGTTAGTTTCCATAATTGATACCTTTTATGGCTGCTACATTTCCCACTTGAAAAAAGGGAAATGGGGACCCCCTGACCCGAACAACCAGCAATTCATCCTTAAAAAAAACAGATGAAAAAAGTGCAAGAAACCAAATAGATTCCTTGACCATGTGTTGCAATGTACCCACCATTCATTAAATGAAAGGAAAGAAAAGACCAGCTTAAAATTGCAAAAATTTAAAACAAATTTTTGCACAAATTTCAATCCTGCAAGATTTAGAATTATATTATTCCATTTATATACGAAAAAGTTAAAAAACAGGATTTTACTATATACAGGCATATATATGCATAGGGGATTTTACTATATATTGGCATTACATACAGATACAGGCATATTAATACACAATACAGGCATTACATACACATACAGGCATTTATTTTACACATAACAGGCATTATATACACAATACAGGCATTATATTCACATACAGGCATTATATATACACATACAGGCATTTATGCTACACATACAGGCATTATATTCACATACAGGCATTATATACACATACAGGCATTTATTTTACACATACAGGCATATATTACACAATACAGGCATTATATTCACATACAGGCATTTATGCTACACATACAGGCATTATATTCACATACAGGCATTATGAACACATACAGGCATTTATTTTACACATACAGCCATTATATTCACATACAGGCATTATAATCACATCAGGCATTATAATTAAAAAAGGCAATGCGGTTTTCTTTTCCTTTCACCTACAATTGGTTGTCCCCCGTTCCATGGCATAATATATCTGCCATCAACCACTATGCACCAAGATGTATGGTACAGCAAAGGTACTATGGTTTGTAAGTTTCCATAATTGATACCTTTTATGGCTGCTACATTTCCCACTTGAAAAAAGGGAAATGGGGACCCCCTGACCCGAACAACCAGCAACTCATCCTTAAAAAAACAGATGAAAAAAGTGCAAGAAACCAAATGGATTCCTTGACCATGTGTTGCAATGTACCCACCATTCATTAAATGAAAGGAAAGAAAAGGCCAGCTTAAAATTGCAAAAATTTAAAACAAATTTTTGCACAAATTTTAAATCCTGCAAGATTTAGAATTATATTATTCTATTTATATACGAAAAAGTTAAAAAACAGGATTTTACTATATACAGGCATTATATATGCACAGGGGATTTTACTATATACTGGCATTACATACATATACAGGCATTACATACGCATACAGGCATTTATTTTACACATACAGGCATTATATACACATACAGGCATTATATACACATACAGGCATTTATGCTACACATACAGGCATTATATTCACATACAGGCATTATATACACATACAGGCATTTATTTTACACATACAGGCATTTATTTTACCACATACAGCCATTATATTCACATACATGCATTATAATTAAAAAAGGCAATTCGGTTTTCTTTTCCTTTCACCTAACAATTGGTTGTCCCCCGTTCCATGGCATAATATATCTGCCATCAACCACTATGCACCAAGAAGTATGGTACAGCAAAGGTACAATGGTTTGTTAGTTTCCATAATTGATACCTTTTATGGCTGCTACATTTCCCACTTGAAAAAAGGGAAATGGGGACCCCCTGACCCGAAAAACCAGCAACTCATCCTAAAAAGAAAAAACGGATGAAAAAAGTGCAAGAAACCAAATGGATTCCTTGACTATGTGTTGCAATGTACCCACCATTCATTAAATGAAAGGAAAGAAAAGGCCAGCTTAAAATTGCAAAAATTGTAAACAAATTTTTGCACAAATTTTAAATCCTGCAAGATTTAGAATTATATTATTCTATTTATATACGAAAAAGTTAAAAAACAGGATTTTACTATATACAGGCATTATATATGCACAGGGGATTTTACTATATACTGGCATTACATACATATACAGGCATTACATACGCATACAGGCATTTATTTTACACATACAGGCATTATATACACATACAGGCATTATATACACATACAGGCATTTATGCTACACATACAGGCATTATATTCACATACAGGCATTATATACACATACAGGCATTTATTTTACACATACAGGCATTTATTTTACACATACAGGCATTATATTCACATACAGGCATTATAATTAAAAAAGGCAATTCGGTTTTCTTTTCCTTTCACCTAACAATTGGTTGTCCCTCGTTCCATGGCATAATATATCTGCCATCAACCACTATGCACCAAGAAGTATGGTACAGCAAAGGTACTATGGTTTCTTAGTTTCCATAATTGATACCTTTTATGGCTGCTACATTTCCCACTTGAAAAAAGGGAAATGGGGACCCCCTGACCCGAACAACCAGCAACTCATCCTTAAAAAAAACAGATGAAAAAAGTGCAAGAAACCAAATGGATTCCTTGACCATGTGCTGCAATGTACCCACCATTCATTAAATGAAAGGAAAGAAAAGGCCAGCTTAAAATTGAAAAAATTTAAAACAAATTTTTGCACAAATTTTAAATCCTGCAAGATTTAGAATTATATTATTCCATTTATATACGAAAAAGTTAAAAAACAGGTTTTTACTATGTACAGGCATTATATATGCACAGGGGATTTTACTATATACTGGCATTACAAACACATACATGCATTACATACGCATACAGGCATTTATTTTACACATACAGGCATTATATACACATACAGGCATTTATTTTACACATACAGGCATTATATTCACATACAGGCATTATAATTAAAAAAGGCAATGCGGTTTTCTTTTCCTTTCACCTAACAATTGGTTGTCCCCCGTTCCATGGCATAATATATCTGCCATCAACCACTATGCACCAAGAAGTATGGTACAGCAAAGGTACTATGGTTTGTTAGTTTCCATAATTGATACCTTTTATGGCTGCTACATATCCCACTTGAAAAAAGGGAAATGGGGACCCCCTGACCCGAAAAACCAGCAACTCATCCTAAAAAGAAAAAACGGATGAAAAAAGTGCAAGAAACCAAATGGATTCCTTGACCATGTGTTGCAATATACCCACCATTCATTAAATGAAAGGAAAGAAAAGGCCAGCTTAAAATTGAAAAAATTTTAAAAAAATTTTGCACAAATTTTAAATCCTGCAAGATTTAGAATTATATTATTCTATTTATATACGAAAAAGTTAAAAAACAGGATTTTACTATATACAGGCATTATATATGCATAGGGGATTTTACTATATACTGGCATTACATACAGATACAGGCATTATATACACAATACAGGCATTACATACACATACAGGCATTTATTTTACACATACCGGCATTATATTCACATACAGGCATTATATACACATACAGGCATTTATGCTACACATACAGGCATTATATTCACATACAGGCATTATAATTAAAAAAGGCAATGCGTTTTTCTTTTCCTTTCACCTAACAATTGGTTGTCCCTCGTTCCATGGCATAATATATCTGCCATCAAGCACTATGCACCAAGAAGTATGGTACAGCAAAGGTACTATGGTTTGTTAGTTTCCATAATTGATACCTTTTATGGCTGCTACATTTCCCACTTGAAAAAGGGAAATAGGGACCCCCTGACCCGAACAACCAGCAACTCATCCTTAAAAAAAACAGATGAAAAAAGTGCAAGAAACCAAATGGATTCCTTGACCATGTGTTGCAATGTACCCACCATTCATTAAATGAAAGGAAAGAAAAGGCCAGCTTAAAATTGCAAAAATTTAAAACAAATTTTTGCACAAATTTTAAATCCTGCAAGATTTAGAATTATATTATTCTATTTATATACGAAAAAGTTAAAAAACAGGATTTTACTATATACAGGCATTATATATGCATAGGGGATTTTACTATATATTGGCATTACATACAGATACAGGCATTATATACACAATACAGGCATTACATACACATACAGGCATTTATTTTACACATACAGGCATTATATACACAATACAGGCATTATATTCACATACAGGCATTATATACACATACAGGCATTTATGCTACACATACAGGCATTATATTCACATACAGGCATTATATACACATACAGGCATTTATTTTACACATACAGGCATTATATACACAATACAGGCATTATATTCACATACAGGCATTTATGCTACACATACAGGCATTATTATTCACATACAGGCATTATGAACACATACAGGCATTTATTTTACACATACAGGCATTATATTCACATACAGGCATTATAATTAAAAAAAGCAATGCGGTTTTCTTTACCTTTCACCTAACAATTGGTTGTCCCCCGTTCCATGGCATAATATATCTGCCATCAACCACTATGCACCAAGAAGTATGGTACAGCAAAGGTACTATGGTTTGTTAGTTTCCATAATTGATACCTTTTATGGCTGCTACATTTCCCACTTGAAAAAAGGGAAATGGGGACCCCCTGACCCGAACAACCAGCAACTCATCCTTAAAAAAACAGATGAAAAAAGTGCAAGAAACCAAATGGATTCCTTGACCATGTGTTGCAATGTACCCACCATTCATTAAATGAAAGGAAAGAAAAGGCCAGCTTAAAATTGCAAAAATTTAAAACAAATTTTTGCACAAATTTTAAATCCTAAAAGATTTAGAATTATATTATTCCATTTATATACGAAAAAGTTAAAAAACAGGTTTTTACTATATACAGGCATTATATATGCATAGGGGATTTTACTATATATTGGCATTACATACAGATACAGGCATTTATTTTACACATACAGGCATTATATTCACATACAGGCATTATAATCACATTCAGGCATTATAATTAAAAAAGGCAATGCGGTTTTCTTTACCTTTCACCTAACAATTGGTTGTCCCCCGTTCCATGGCATAATATATCTGCCATCAACCAATATGCACCAAGAAGTATGGTACAGCAAAGGTACTATGGTTTGTTAGTTTCCATAATTGATACCTTTTATGGCTGCTACATTTCCCACTTGAAAAAAGGGAAATGGGGACCCCCTGACCCGAACAACCAGCAACTCATCCTTAAAAAAACAGATGAAAAAAGTGCAAGAAACCAAATAGATTCCTTGACCATGTGTTGCAATGTACCCACCATTCATTAAATGAAAGGAAAGAAAAGGCCAGCTTAAAATTGCAAAAATTTAAAACAAATTTTTGCACAAATTTTAAATCCTGCAAGATTTAGAATTATATTATTCTATTTATATACGAAAAAGTTAAAAAACAGGATTTTACTATATACAGGCATTTTATATGCACAGGGGATTTTACTATATACTGGCATTACATACACATACATGCATTACATACGCATACAGGCATTTATTTTACACATACAGGCATTATATACACATACAGGCATTATAGAAACATAGAAACATAGAAACATAGAAAAATGTCGGCAGATAAGAACCTTTCGGCCCATCTAGTCTGCCCAATTACATGGATACTTTACCTGGATTTATCTTTTGTTTAGGATAGCCTTATGCCTATCCCATGCTTGCTTAAATTCAATTACTGTTTTGGCCTCTACCACTTCTACTGGAAGACTGTTCCATGTATCCACCACCCTCTCAGTAAAATAATGCTTCCTGATGTTACTTTTAAACCTTTGCCCCTCTAATCTAAGACTATGTCCTCTTGTTTTGCTATTTTGTTTCCTTTTAAATATACTCCCTTCCTCTACCTTGTGGATTCCCTTTACGTATTTAAATGTTTCTATCATATCTCCTCTGTCTCGTCTTTTTTCCAAGCTGTACATGTTAAGATCATTAAGCCTTTCCTGGTAACTTTTCTCCTTCAAGCCGTACACCATTTTAGTAGCCCTTCTCTGAACTCTCTCTAAGAGGTCTATATCCTTCTGGAGATACGGTCTCCAGTACTGCACACAGTACTCCAAGTGAGGTCTCACCAGTGCTCTGTACAGTGGCATGAGCACTTCCCTTTTCCTACTGCTAATACCTCTCCCTACACAACCAAGCATTCTGCTAGCATTTCCTGCTGCTCTATTACATTGACTACTTACCCTTAGATCCTCTGAAATAATGACCCCTAAATCCCTTTCCTCAGATGTTGAGGTTAGGACTGTATCAAATATTCTATATTCAGCCCTTGGGTTTTTACGTCCCAGGTGCATTATCTTGCACTTATCCACATTAAAACTCAATTGCCACAACTCCGACCATTTTTTTAGTTTACCTAAATCATTTGTCATTTGGCTGATCCCTCCAGGAACGTCAACCCTGTTGCAAATCTTTGTGTCATCAGCAAAAAGACATACTTTTCCATTAATACCTTCTGCAATATCACTAATAAAAATATTAAAGAGAATAGGTCCAAGTACTGACCCCTGAGGTACCCCACTGGTAACAAGACCTTGTGCCGAATAAACTCCATTTACCACAACCCTCTGTTGTCTGTCACTCAGCCACTGCCTAATCCAGTCAACAATATTGGAATCTAAACTCCATATATATACACATACAGGCATTTATGCTACACATACAGGCATTTATTTTACACATACAGGCATTATATTCACATACAGGCATTATAATTAAAAAAGGCAATTCGGTTTTCTTTTCCTTTCACCTAACTATTGGTTGTCCCCCGTTCCATGGCATAATATATCTGCCATCAACCACTATGCACCAAGAAGTATGGTACAGCAAAGGTACTATGGTTTGTTAGTTTCCATAATTGATACCTTTTATGGCTGCTACATTTCCCACTTGAAAAAAGGGAAATGGGGACCCCCTGACCCGAAAAACCAGCAACTCATCCTAAAAAGAAAAAACGGATGAAAAAAGTGCAAGAAACCAAATGGATTCCTTGACCATGTGTTGCAATGTACCCACCATTCATTAAATGAAAGGAAAGAAAAGAAAAGGCCAGTTTAAAATTGCAAAAATTTTAAACAAATTTTTGCACAAATTTTAAATCCTGCAAGATTTAGAATTATATTATTCTAATTATATACGAAAAAGTAAAAAAACAGGATTTTACTATATACAGGCATTATATATGCATAGGGGATTTTACTATATACTGGCATTACATACAGATACAGGCATTATATACACAATACAGGCATTACATACACATACAGGCATTTATTTTACACATACAGGCATTATATTCACATACAGGCATTATATACACATACAGGCATTTATGCTACACATACAGGCATTATATTCACATACAGGCATTATATACACATACAGGCATTTATTTTACACATACAGGCATTATATTCACATACAGGCATTATAATTAAAAAAGGCAATGCGTTTTTCTTTTCCTTTCACCTAACAATTGGTTGTCCCCCGTTCCATGGCATAATATATCTGCCATCAACCACTATGCACCAAGAAGTATGGTACAGCAAAGGTACTATGGTTTGTTAGTTTCCATAATTGATACCTTTTATGGCTGCTACATTTCCCACTTGAAAAAAGGGAAATGGGGACCCCCTGACCCGAACAACCAGCAACTCATCCTTAAAAAAAACAGATGAAAAAAGAGCAAGAAACCAAATGGATTCCTTGACCAGGTGTTGCAATGTACCCACCATTCATTAAATGAAAGGAAAGAAAAGGCCAGCTTAAAATTGCAAAAATTTAAAACAAATTTTTGCACAAATTTTAAATCCTGCAAGATTTAGAATTATATTATTCTATTTATATATGAAAAAGTTAAAAAACAGGATTTTACTATATAAAGGCATTATATATGCACAGGGGATTATACTATATACTGGCATTACATACACATACAGGCATTATATACACAATACAGGCATTACATACACATACAGGCATTTATTTTACACATACAGGCATTATATACACAATACAGGCATTATATTCACATACAGGCATTATATACACATACAGGCATTTATTTTACACATACAGGCATTTATTTTACACATACAGGCATTATATTCACATACAGGCATTATAATTAAAAAAGGCAATTCGGTTTTCTTTTCCTTTCACCTAACAATTGGTTGTCCCCCGTTCCGTGGCATAATATATCTGCCATCAACCACTATGCACCAAGAAGTATGGTACAGCAAAGGTACTATGGTTTGTTAGTTTCCATAATTGATACCTTTTATGGCTGCTACATTTCCCACTTGAAAAAAGGGAAATGGGGACCCCCTGACCCAAACAACCAGCAACTCATCCTTAAAAAAAACAGATGAAAAAAGTGCAAGAAACCAAATGGATTCCTTGACCATGTGTTGCAATGTACCCACCATTCATTAAATGAAAGGAAAGAAAAGGCCAGTTTAAAATTGCAAAAATTTAAAACAAATTTTTGCACAAATTTTAAATACTGCAAGATTTAGAATTATATTATTCTATTTATATACGAAAAAGTAAAAAAACAGGATTTTACTATATACCGGCATTATATATGCATAGGGGATTTTACTATATATTGGCATTACATACAGATACAGGCATTATATACACAATACAGGCATTACATACACATACAGGCATTTATTTTACACATACAGGCATTATATACACAATACAGGCATTATATTCACATACAGGCATTATATACACATACAGGCATTTATGCTACACATACAGGCATTATATTCACATACAGGCATTATAACAGAAAAGAACACCTTGCCTACTGTGAAGCATGGCGGGGGTCAATCATGCTTTGGGGCTGTTTTGCTTCTGCAGGTACAGGGAAGCTTCAGCGTGTGCAAGGTACCATGAATTCTCTTCAGTACCAGGAGATATTGGATGACAATGTGATGCAGTCCGTCACAAACCTGAGGCTTGGGAGATGTTGGACCTTTCAACAGGACAATGATCCCAAGCATACCTACAAGTCCACTAGAGCATGGTTGCAGATTAAAGGCTGGAACATTTTGGAGTGGCGATCACAGTCACCTGACTTAAATCCGATTGAGAACCTCTGGTGGAACTTAAAGAAAGCAGTTGCAGTGCGCAAGCCTAAGAATGTGACTGAACTGGAGGCTTTTGCCCATGACGAATGGGCGAAGATACCCGTAGATCGCTGCAAGACACTTGTGTCAATCTATGCTTCACGTTTAAAAGCTGTTAGTACAACATCCTTTTACAGTTATAAGTACAAAGATTGAATGTCACTTGGGGGTTGAATAAAACTGAAAATGATGTGAGCACAGAAAAGACATTTGTGGTTATTTCATTATAAATGTTTTGTTATATTTGTCTGACCTACACGTGCCTCTTTGATTTAATTGAAAGCAAGATGACTGAATGATCAAAATCAATGTCAAACTGGCCAAAACACTCAATTTCAGTGGGGGTTGAATAATTTTGAACACAACTGTATATGGGGACTTGTGGATTTATTAGATATGTGGGGACCTGGGGATTATTCATTGATCTATATGGGGGACCTGGGGATTTTTAAATTCTACATGTGGGGACTGGGGATTATTAATCTATATTTGCGGGAACCTGGAGATTATTAATTTTTATATGTGAGAACTGGGGATTATTCATTTACATATGTGGGGACTAGGCATTATTTATTTATACATGTGAGGAGTGGGGATCATTAATTTACATATGCGGAGACTGGGGATTATTTATTTATACATGTGGGGACTGGGGATTTTTGATTTATACATGTGGTTACTGGGGATTATTGATTTATAAACATGGGGACTTGGGGATTACAAAATTATACATGTGGAGACCTGGGGATTACTAATTTATACATGTGAGGATGGGAATTATTAATTTATATATGTGTGGATTTGGGGATTATTATATGAGTGAGGAGCTAGGGATTATTCATTTATATTTTTGCTGGAACCTGAGGATAATTAATTAATATAGGTGGAGACCTGGTGATTTTTTATTTATATATGTGGGGATTGAGGATTAATAATTCCCAGTCACGACATATATAAATTCAAAAACACTCAAATAGCCCCACATATATAATAATCCCCAAATCCCCACATGTATAAATTAATAATTCCTACTCTCCACATGTATAAATTAGTAATCCCCAGGTCTCCACATGTATAAATTTGTAATCCCCAGGTCTCCACATTTATAAATTTGTAATCCCCAGGTCCCCACATTTATAAATTAAAAATCCCCAGTCCCCACATGTATAAATAAATAATCCCCAGTCGCCACATATGTAAATTAATAATTCCTAGTCACAACATATATATGTGGCGACTGGGGATTATTTATTTATACATGTGGGGACTGGGGATTTTTAATTTATACATGTGGTTACTGGGGATTATTGATTTATAAATGTGGGGACGTGGGGATTACAAATTTATAGATGTGGAGACCTGGGGATTAGTAATTTATACATGTGGGGAGTAGGAATTATTAATTTATATATGTGGGGATTTGGGGATTATTATATATGTGGGGCTATTTGAGAGTTTTTGAATTTATACATGTTGAGACTGGGAATAATTAATCCTCAATCCCCACATATATAAATAAAAAATCACCAGGTCTCCACATATATTAATTATTAATACTCAGGTTCCCGCAAATATAAATGAATAATCCCTAGCTCCTCGCTCATATAATAATCCCCAAGTCCCCACATTTATATCTGTTGTGACTGGAAATTATTAATTTATATAGGTGGGGACTGGGGATTTTTAATTTATATATGTTGTGACTGGGAATTATCAATTTATATATGTGGGGACTTGGGGATTTTTAATTTATATATGTTGTGACTGGGAATTATTAATTTATATAGGTGGGGACTGGGGATTTTTAATTTAGATATGTGGGGACTTGTGGATTATTATATATATCTGGGTCTCTTTGAGTGTTTAAGGTTGCAGACACCCTGAATTAGAAGGAACGAAGGCGCAAACAGAAAACATGTTAATGCCATGAAGTTCATTATCATGAGCATTTACATCCTCTTTTTATCCATGTACCACCTTAGAGAACTATAAAGTCACTTTCAATATAGAGTGTACATTTTCCTTCTCAATCTTAATACAAGTTTTTACACACTACATTATTTTATAAATCTAGGCTTTCAATATCAATTCAGTATCGATTTTGGCGCTTTAGTTTGTTTAGAATTACAATCTCAAATGATAACTGCATTTAAAGTTGTGTCTTTTAAACATTTGATATTTCCAGTAATATCAATTATTCCAAAATATAATTAAAAAGGAAATGCGGTTTTCTTATCCTTTCACCTAACAATTGGATGTCCCCTGTTTCATGGCATAATATATCTGCCAGTAACCACTATGCACCAAGAAGTATGGTACAGCAAAGGTACTATGGTTTGTTACTTTCCTTAATTGATACCTTTTATGGTTACTACATTTCCCACTTAAAAAAAGGGAAATGGGGACCCCCTGACCCGAAACACCAGCAACTCATCCTAAAAAAAACGGATGAAAAAAGTGCAAGAAACCAAATGGATTCCTTGACCATGTGTTGCAATGTACCCCCCATTCATTAAATGAAAGGAAAGAAAAGGCCAGTTTAAGATTGCAAAAATTTTAAATACATTTTTGCACAAATTTACAAACCTGCATATTTTAGAATTATATTAATCTATTTACACGAAAAGTATCTTCCACTTGTGACACTATTTCAAAATAGGAAATAGCCATCCATTCTAAAATGCTAATTTTCATCACATTTTGATTAATATCAGTGGGGGCCTGGGGATCATTAATTTATTTATGTGGGGACCTGTGTATTAATAATTTATATATGTGGAGATTTAGGGATTATTATTTATGTGGGACTTGGGGATTAATAATGTGCACATTTGGGGACTGGGGTTTATTCATTTATATATATGGGGACTTGTGGATTTATTAGATATGTGGGGACCTGGGGATTATTCATTGATCTATATGGGGGACCTGGGGATTTTTAAATTCTACATGTGGGGACTGGGGATTATTAATCTATATTTGCGGGAACCTGGAGATTATTAATTTTTATATGTGAGAACTGGGGATTATTCATTTACATATGTGGGGACTAGGCATTATTTATTGATACATGTGAGGAGTGGGGATCATTAATTTACATATGCGGAGACTGGGGATTATTTATTTATACATGTGGGGACTGGGGATTTTTGATTTATACATGTGGTTACTGGGGATTATTGATTTATAAACGTGGGGACCTGGGGATTACAAAGTTATACATGTGGAGACCTGGGGATTACTAATTTATACATGTGAGGATGGGAATTATTAATTTATATATGTGTGGATTTGGGGATTATTATATGAGTGAGGAGCTAGGGATTATTCATTTATATTTTTGCTGGAATTTGAGGATTATTAATTAATATAGGTGGAGACCTGGTGATTTTTTATTTATATATGTGGGGATTGAGGATTAATAATTCCCAGTCACGACATATATAAATTCAAAAACACTCAAATAGCCCCACATATATATTAATCCCCAAATCCCCACATGTATAAATTAATAATTCCTACTCTCCACATGTATAAATTAGTAATCCCCAGGTCTTCGCATGTATAAATTTGTAATCCCCAAGTCTCCACATTTATAAATTTGTAATCCCCAGGTCCCCACATTTATAAATTAAAAATCCCCAGTCCCCACATGTATAAATAAATAATCCCCAGTCGCCACATATGTAAATTAATAATTCCTAGTCACAACATATATATGTGGCAACTGGGGATTATTTATTTATACATGTGGGGATTGGGGATTTTTAATTTATACCTGTGGTTACTGGTGATTATTAATTTATAAATGTGGGGACCTGGGGATTACAAATTTATAGATGTGGAGACCTGGGGATTACTAATTTATACATGTGGGGAGTAGGAATTATTAATTTATATATGTGGGGATTTGGGGATTATTATATATGTGGGGCTATTTGAGTGTTTTTGAATTTATACATGTTGAGACTGGGAATAATTAATCCTCAATCCCCACATATATAAATAAAAAATCACCAGGTCTCCACATATATTAATTATTAATACTCAGGTTCCCGCAAATATAAATGAATAATCCCTAGCTCCTCGCTCATATAATAATCCCCAAGTCCCCACATATATAAATTAATAATTCCCATCCCCACATGTATAAATTACTAATCCCCAGGTCTCCACATCTATAAATCTGTAATCCCCGGGTCCCCACATTTATAATTCAATAAACGCCAGTAACCACATGTACAAATAAATAATGCCCAGTCCCCACATATGCAAATTAATAATCCCCAGTCCCCACATGTATAAATAAAAAAATGGGGGTTTTTAAATTATATATTTTGTGACTGGGAATTATTAATTTATATATGTGGGGACTGGGGATTTTTAATTTATATATGTGGGGACTTGTGGATTATTACATATGTGGGGGGCCCTTTGAGTGTTTTTTTCATTTATATCTGTTGTGACTGGAAATTATTAATTTATATAGGTGGGGACTGGGGATTTTTTATTTATATATGTTGTGACTGGGAATTATCAATTTATATATGTGGGGACTTGGGGATTTTTAATTTATATATGTTGTGACTGGGAATTATTAATTTATATAGGTGGGGACTGGGGATTTTTAATTTAGATATGTGGGGATTTGTGGATTATTATATATATCTGGGTCTCTTTGAGTGTTTAAGGTTGCAGACACCCTGAATTAGAAGGAACGAAGGCGCAAAATGAAAACATGTTAATGCCATGAAGTTCATTATCATGAGCATTTACATCCTCTTTTTATCCATGTACCACCTTAGAGAACTATAAAGTCACTTTCAATATAGAGTGTACATTTTACTTCTCAATCTTAATACAAGTTTTTACACACTACATTATTTTATAAATCTAGACTTTCAATATCAATTCAGTATCGATTTTGGCGCTTTAGTTTGTTTAGAATTACAATCTCAAATGATAACTGCATTTAAAGTTGTGTCTTTTAAACATTTGATATTTCCAGTAATATCAATTATTCCAAAATATAATTAAAAAGGCAATGCGGTTTTCTTATCCTTTCACCTAACAATTGGATGTCCCCTGTTTCATGGCATAATATATCTGCCAGTAACCACTATGCACCAAGAAGTATGGTACAGCAAAGGTACTATGGTTTGTTACTTTCCATAATTGATACCTTTTATGGTTACTACATTTCCCACTTAAAAAAAGGGAAATGGGGACCCCCTGACCCGAAACACCAGCAACTCATCCTAAAAAAACGGATGAAAAAAGTGCAAGAAACCAAATGGATTCCTTGACCATGTGTTGCAATGTACCCCCCATTCATTAAATGAAAGGAAAGAAAAGGCCAGTTTAAGATTGCAAAAATTTTAAATTCATTTTTGCACAAATTTACAAACCTGCATATTTTAGAATTATATTAATCTATTTACACGAAAAGTATCTTCCACTTGTGACACTATTTCAAAATAGGAAATAGCCATCCATTCTAAAATGCTAATTTTCATCACATTTTGATTAATATCAGTGGGGGCCTGGGGATCATTCATTTATTTATGTGGGGACCTGTGTATTAATAATTTATATATGTGGAGATTTAGGGATTATTATTTATGTGGGACTTGGGGATTAAAAATGTGCACATTTGGGGACTGGGGTTTATTCATTTATATATATGGGGACTTGTGGATTT
>RXON01003799.1:0-27434 GCA_009667805.1 Leptobrachium leishanense
GTCTCCTGTTTTTGCAACCCACCAGGAGGTCTGGACTCGATCGTATGGATCTGCCAACAGTCGGTGGCTACCTGCTACCGTTGCAGAATCTTTGGGACCCAAGATGTACAGAGTCCGCCTGGAAGATGGTTCCATTACCAGACGACATGTAGACCAGCTACGGTCTCGTTTACGGGTGCCTGAACCCTTAACGTCCCAACCCTACGGGGTCCGGTGTCCACATCTAATGCGTCAGAGGACATCTGGAATGGTGTCTGGGTTGACTCGGAAACTTTGGACTCGTCTCCTGTGGGGTATTGTGACTCTGGTTCAGAGGTTCCTCCTGACCCCTCTGTACCCTCCTTGACCCCACCAGTTGATCTTTCATCCAATCCTACCGCCTCCAACACCCTGCCTGCTGGTGGACGTCCCCAACGTCACCGACGCCCTCCTGACCGCTTACTTCTTCAAGAACGGATAAGAGACTTCCGTCGGTCCTCGCGTAGGGCCCAGAAAGATGTGGATGATGATTTGGCCCCGCAATTTTCTTCAGAAGACTAGTCATCAGTTTTTCAGTGACACTCTCCAAGTTCCTCAGATGAACTGTGTTCGATTGTTCTGGTTGTTGATTTGTTACTAGGTTTTTGTTATGTTGTTCTGGTTTTGTTTTTGGGGTGGGGAGGAAGGTGTTATAGCTGACTATACTAAACCTGTGCTATCACTTTAACTAGTGGCTCCGCCAGGATGACACAGGTCAGAGGGCACGGCAGCCATCTTCAGGGTCAGTTAGTGTGATGCAGTTATGAAGGCAGATGCATGATCCTGTGTTCCTGCAGTTATCCAAGCCTGTATATAACAGTAAGTGTCCTGCAATAAAGCAATGGTGAACCTGACAGCCCAGCCTCATATCTGAACAAGCAGAGATCATAACAACAGCGAGTGGTGAGCCAGGGCCCAGACCCTAAGACCCAGAGCCCAGACCCCAAGGCCCAGGACCCAGACCCCAAGGCCCAGACCCCTAGGCCCAAACCTCTAGGCTCAGACCCAGGGCCCAGACCCCTGGGCCCAGACCCCTAGGCCCAGACCTCTAGGCTCAGACCCAGGACCCAGACCTCTAGGCCCAGACCCCTAGGCCCAGACCCCTAGGCCAGACCCAGGGCCCAGACCCAGACCTCTAGGCCAGGGCCCAGACCCCAAGGCCCAGACCCAAGGCCCAGGGCCCAGACCCTAGGGCCAGGGTCCAGACCCCTAGGCCCAGGGCCCAGACCCCAAGACCCAAACCAGGGCCCAGACCCTATGGCCCAGACCCCTAGGCCCAAACCCATGGCCCAGACCCTAGGGCCCAGGCCCAGAACCCTAGGCCCAGACCCCTAGGCCAGACCCCAAGGCCCAGACCCCAAGGCCCAGACCCTAGGGCCCAGGGTCCAGACCCCTAGGCCCAGGGCCCAGACCCCAAGACCCAAACCCAGGGCCCAGACCCTATGGCCCAAACCCATGCCCAGACCCCAAGGCCCAGACCCTAGGGCCCAGACCCTTAGGCCCAGACCCCTAGGCCCAGACCCCAAGGCCCAGGGCCAAGGCCCAGGGCCCAGACCTAGGGCCCAGGGTCCAGACCCCTAGGCCCAGACCCCAAGACCCAAACCCAGGGCCAGACCCTATGGCCCAAACCCATGGCCCAGACCCCAAGGCCCAGACCCTAGGGCCCAGGGCCCAGACCCTTATGCCCAGACCCCTAGGCCCAAACCCATGGCCCAGACCCTAGGGCCCAGACCCCTAGGCCCAGACCCCTAGGCCCAGACCCCAAGGCCCAGACCCCAAGGCCCAGACCCTAGGGCCCAGGGTCCAGACCCCTAGGCCCAGGGCCCAGACCCCAAGACCCAGACCCTATGGCCCAAACCCATGGCCCAGACCCCAAGGCCCAGACCCTAGGGCCCAGACCCTAGGGCTCAGACCCCTAGGCCCAGACCCCAAGGCCCAGACCCCAAGGCCCAGACCCAGACCCTAGGGCCCAGGGTCCAGACCCCTAGGCCCAGACCCAAGGCCCAGACCCAAGGCCCAGACCCAGGGCCCAGACCCTAGGGCCCAGGGTCCAGACCCCTAGGCCCAGGGCCAAGGCCCAGACCCAGGGCAAATGCCCAGGGCCCAGACCCCAAGACCCAAACCCAGGGCCCAGACCCTATGGCCCAGACCCAGGGCAAAGGCCCAGGGCCCAGACCCAGGGTCCAGACCCCTAGGCCCAGGACCCAGACCCTAGAGCCCAGACCCAGGGCCCAGACCCAAGGCCAGACCCAGGGCCCAGACCCCTAAGCCCAAACCCAGGCCCAGACCCCAAGGCCCAGGACCCAGACCCCAAGGCCCAGACACTAGGGCCCAGACCCCAAAGCCCAGACCCCAAGGCCCAGACCCAGGGCCCAGGGTCCAGACCCCTAGGCCAAGGCCCAGACCCAGGGCCCAGACCCAGGGCCCAGACCCCTAGGCCCAGACCCAGGGCCCAGACCCTAGGGCCAGGGTCCAGACCCCTAGGCCCAGGGCCAAGGCCCAGACCCAGGGCAAATGCCCAGGGCCCAGACCCAAACCCAGGGCCCAGACCCTATGGCCCAGACCCAGGGCAAAGGCCCAGGGCCCAGACCCAGGGTCCAGACCCCTAGGCCCAAACCCATGGCCCACCCCAAGGCCCAGGACCCAGACCCCAAGGCCCAGACACTAGGGCCCAGACCCCAAGCCCAGACCCCAAGGCCCAGACCCAGGGCCCAGGGTCCAGACCCCTAGGCCAAGGCCCAGACCCAGGGCCCAGACCCAGGGCCCAGACCCTAGGGCCCAGACCCAGGGCCAGACCCTAGGGCCCAGGGTCCAGACCCCTAGGCCCAGGGCCAAGGCCCAGACCCAGGGCAAATGCCCAGGGCCCAGACCCAAACCCAGGGCCCAGACCCTATGGCCCAGACCCAGGGCAAAGGCCCAGGGCCCAGACCCAGGGTCCAGACCCCTAGGCCCAAACCCATGGCCCAAACCCCAAGGCCCAGGACCCAGACCCAGGGCCCAGACCCCTAGACCCAAACCCAGGGCCCAGACCCCAAGGCCCAGACCCAGGGCCCAGACCCCTAAGCCCAGACCCCAAGGCCCAGGACCCAGACCCCAAGGCCCAACCCAGGGCCCAGACCCCAAGGCCCAGGACCCAGACCCAAGGCCCAGACCCAAGGCCCAGACACTAGGGCCCAGACCCTGGGCCCAGACCCCCTAGGCCCAAACCCAGGGCCAGACCCCTAGGCCCAAACCCCAGACCCTGGGCCCAGACCCCTAGGCCCAAACCCAGGGCCAGACCCAGGGCCCAGACCCAGGGCCCAGACCCAAGGCCCAGACCCAAGGCCCAAACCCAGGGCTCAGGCCCTAAGACCCAGACCCCTAGGCCCAAACCCAGGGCCCAGACCCCAAGGCCCAGACCCAGGGCCCAGACCCCCTAGGCCCAGACCCTAGGGCCCAGACCCCCTAGGCCCAGACCCTAGGGCCCAGACCCCCTAGGCCCAAACCCAGGGCCCAGACCCCAAGGCCCAGGCACTAGGGCCCAGACCCCAAGGCCCAGACCCCTAGGCCCAACCCAGGGCCCAGACCCCTAGGCCAAACCCAGGACCCAAGGCCCAGACCCCCTAGGCCCAGACCCAGGGCCCAGACCCCTAGGCCCAAACCCAGGGCCCAGACCCCAAAGCCCAAATACAGACCCAGGGCCCAGACCCTAGGGTCCAGACCCAACCCAGGGCCCAGACCCCAAATACAGACCCAGGGCCCAGACCCTAGGGTCCAGACCCCATACCCAGGGCCCAGACCCCAAGGCCCAGACCCAGGGCCCACCCCTAGGCCCAGACCCTAGGACCCAGACCCCAGAGACCAGGGCCCAGGCTACCCCAGGGACCAGACCCCAGGGACCAGACCTCAGGGACCAGACCTCAGGGACCAGACCCGGGCCCAGACCCCAAGGCCCGACCCCAAGGCCCAGACCCTAGGACCCAGACCCAAGGCCCAGGGACCAGACCCAAAGACCAGGGCCCAGGTTAGACCCCAGGGACCAGACCCCAAGGCCCAGTCCCAGGGACCAGACCCAGGGCCCAGGCCCAGACCCAGACCCAAAGGCCATCATACACAGCCCATTTCTGTGAGATTTATTGCTGTGGATTCTGTGATATGTTCAGACACACCGCTCATTACTGTGAGTTTTATTGCTGTGGATACTGTGATAAGCTAATACACACTGCACATTACTGGGAGTTTTATTGCTGTGGTGCTATGTTATGTCTTTTTTTTTTTTTGAAGGGGGAGAAAAGCTCTTAGAGGTTGAGGGGGGGCCCTGGGGGGCCCCATCGTGAGGTTCCTCCCCGGTTCTCCAACATCCCACGCAGGGTGTCCCGGTCGTAATAGGTGTACACCACCATGGCGTAGGTCTCCAGGGGGCCTGCAGAGAGCGATCCCACCGCTGCCACCAGTATGACGGAATGGGATGTTGTTCCGCCTGCGGGTGTGCTCAATCTGCGTGACCCCTTCGCTTACCGCTGGCCCGACTACCGAGTGACGCACACTCGGCGTCTCGTGCGGCCTGGCGTGACCCTGGGGAAGGGTTAGCGGGCGGTGGAGGGGACCCCTGCCTAGAACCAGCCCGACCACTGAGCCATACGGCACTCAGCGTCCCGAGCAGCTGGTTCACTGACCTTGTGGGTGTGGAGTGCGTCTGCGGGCGGCCGTGCGAATCTGGGGATCGAGTCTGCCGCAGAGGAATATTCGGATCTGATTGCGGAGGAATATTCGGATCTTTAAACGGATGAATCTTCGGATCTTACGGGAGCGGCTGAATCTTCGGATCTGATCACCGCTCACTTGGTATACCGAAGCGCGGTACGCGGCCGCGCCTTCGGTTCGGATCTTAAGTCCGTTCTGATCTTAAGTCCGTTCTGATCTTAAGTCCGTTCTGATCTTAAGTCCGTTCTGATCTTAAGTCTGGACACCGCACCCTGAGACCGCGCGGGATGCTCAGACAGTATATGCGGCGGAGAGTAAAGGACATCAGGCGAGGCTGGATGCACTGGAAAATCTGGGTTTATTTTTCACATCACATACATTTATCACTTTACACAATTAGGAATACAATGGGAATCCCTGCCCGCCCACACAAGTCCCATTGGCCCTCGCTGGCAGGAGGCACCCGGGCCCCGATTCGTATTGGCCATTACGAATCGGGGAGTTGCCGATTCGGCCATTTTAAGATCCGAATATTCTGATCTGAACCACGAGGTGATCAGAAAATGGCGGCGGGCGAGGCAGACAAAGGGAAAATACATTTCGCAATACCAACAGGGGACACTTTATTACACCACACAATAATCACATCTAATAAAAAGTACTTATAAAACTAGGTGCGTGCCACCACACCCAAGTGTCCATAGCCACCACTGTCACTGTGCACCGCCCCTGGCTGAGGGTGCTGGGCCATTCCGTGACACTCCTCCCCCTCCCCCAGTTCGACGCACCTGGTCTGACCCCACCGGGTCATACCAGGGAAGTCGGTGCTCCCAGGCCCATAGTCAGTCTGGGGAGGCCGAGTCACCAGGCCTCTCCATTTGGCCTTGCGGCCGTGCCAGCTTGGTCGGGACCCCATGTCCTTGGAGTTTCCCCGGCTGGGCGAGAGGACATACGTCGGGGCCGGTGTGCCTCCTGTGTCCCCTCCAGGGCTACCACTCACCCGGGGAACCCGGGTGCTAAATGCACACGCCCTGGGTGCCCAGGTCAACCGTGGGAAGAAACCGTGGCTGCGTGAGGCCCCCCCTCCCAAGGGTTGCCGAAATGGGCAGAGGCCAGCGGCGCTCTGCCCCGTTGCCAGCTCTTCCACTGGATGGCCAGGTACGGACACGGCAACCGAAGGAGCAAGTGGGGCCAAACCTGACTGCTCTTCCTGGTAGTCGACAAGGGAGACAAAGGGATGCAACCGCAGTTGCACGGGGTCATCCTCGCTCTGCCCTCGGGGCAAGTTGGGAGAAACGGGCAGAGGCCAGCGGCGCTCTGCCCTGGTGTCAGCTCTTCCGCTGGGTGGGGATCTCCTTGCAGGAGGATGGTTTCTTTCCCCCCAGGCCCATCAGCAGTGGCGCACAACCCAGCCCGGGGGAACCATCTGTCTGCCCCACCTGGCAGACTGTGGGTGGTGGGCAGAGGCCAGCAGCGCTCTGCCCGTGGCCAGCTCCTCAGCTGGGGGAGGATCTCCTTGCGGGAGGATGGTTACTTCACCCCCCGGGGCAAACAATGGTTGCGCACAACCCATCCCGGGGGGACCATCCGTCTGCTCCTCCTGGCAGACTTTGAGTAGTGGGCAGAGACCAGCGGCGCTCTGCCCCGTAGCCAGCTCTTCTGCTGGTTGGAGATCTCCTTGGGGAAGGATGGTCTCTTCACCCCCCGGGGCAAACAATGGTTGCGCACAACCCATCCCGGGGGAACCATCCGTCTGCTCCTCCTGGCAGACTTTGAGTAGTGGGCAGAGACCAGCGGCACTCTGCCCCGTAGCCAGCTCTTCTGCTGGTTGGAGATCTCCTTGGGGAAGGATGGTCTCTTCACCCCCCGGGGCAAACAATGGTTGCGCACAACCCATCCCGGGGGAACCATCCGTCTGCTTCTCCTGGCAGACTTTGAGTAGTGGGCAGAGACCAGCGCACTCTGCCCGTAGCCAGCTCTTCTGCTGGTTGGAGATCTCCTTGGGGAAGGATGGTCTCTTCACCCCCCGGGGCAAACAATGGTTGCGCACAACCCATCCCGGGGGAACCATCCGTCTGCTCCTCCTGGCAGACTTCGAGTAGTGGGCAGAGGCCAGCGGCACTCTGCCCCGTAGCCAGCTCTTCTGCTGGTTGGAGATCTCCTTGGGGAAGGATGGTCTCTTCATCCCCCGGGGCAAACAATGGTTGCGCACAACCCATCCCGGGGGAACCATCCGTCTGCTTCTCCTCCCCCGCTGGACCCGTGGCCTCGGCCACCCTGTCCTCTTGCGGGGTGCAGGGGGTAACTTCCTCAGTCGAAACCCCCACGGGCACCCATGGGTCCGCCTCGGCCTCCCATAGGTCCCAAACCTGGGGACTGTCGACTTCCTCCGCCGACCCGTCCCACCACGGGGAGCTCAGGCTCGACTGCGGAACGCCGTCCAACAGTCTCCGATAAGCCACCTCGAGCTCCCACTCTCGCTCGGCTAGGGACTCCAGCTCCTCAAACACCGAGTCCCTGCTGTCTGACGGGATCTCCAGTTCCCGTCGCTCCAGGATGTCTTCCATCCGCTCCTCGGTCTCCTCTCCAAACTCGGGGTCGGCGGCCATGCCCTCGTAGAGCAGCCCCATACCCCCGTAGCGAGGCCCTGCAGTGGAACTGCCTTCAATAGGGCGCGCTGTCGGAGAGGCGGTCAGCCACCGGAGCGCGCGGTACTCGGCGTCCAGTGCGATCTCCTGCTGCACCAGCCTCCGGAGCTCGGCCTCCCACTCCTCTGGGGCCCGACCTTGCAGGAACGCTGCTCGCACATCGTACTGCACCCGATGGACGACAGCGTCGGAGGGAATGTACACACCATGGCAGTCCCGCTCATGGTCCAGGGCCTCGTACCACAGTTCCTCTGTGGACCTCTGGTCCTGCTCCAGGCCCTCCTGCAGCTCTCTTGCCAACCCGACCTTCATGTCGGCGAAGGTGCCAGCACAGGAGCACCGCTCCTCAACGGGGAATGGGGCGTCCTCAGATGCAGCTCCAGGCGGGCTGTGAGACTTCATCCGAGGGTCGCGGGGATAAGTGACGTCCTCCGTACAGGCTCCAGGCGAGCTGAGAGTCCCGCAAGCGTAGTCACTGGGGGTTGCAGATTCCCCAGGTGAAGCTCCAGTCGAGCTGTGAGCCTCGACCCAGGGTTCCACAGGGTAGGGTTCGGGGTCAACATAATCGGACTCTGCTCCGCGGAGCTCTGCCAACCGCAGCTCGTGCTGGCGTTCCTTCTCCTGCTCAACTTCCCGGTAGAACTCCCGAATCACTTGATATCTGGCCCCCTCCGCCGGGGCATCACCGAGCAGGGCAATCCGACGCCGCAACTCTCTGAGGCCAGCATCTTCCTCCACCTCTGCGTGGACAGGGCTGGGGACAGGCGTCATCGCCTCGTCCTGATCCATCCTAGTCAGTTCCTTGATCAGGGTCTTCCTCTTTTTGTTACCCGGCGTTCCTCCCCGGTTCTCCAACATCCCACGCAGGGTGTCCCGGTCGTAATAGGTGTACACCACCATGGCGTAGGTCTCCAGGGGGCTGCAGAGAGCGATCCCACCGCTGCCACCAGTATGACGGAATGGGATGTTGTTCCGCCTGCGGGTGTGCTCAATCTGCGTGACCCCTTCGCTTACCGCTGGCCCGACTACCGAGTGACGCACACTCGGCGTCTCGTGCGGCCTGGCGTGACCCTGGGGAAGGGTTAGCGGGCGGTGGAGGGGACCCCTGCCTAGAACCAGCCCGACCACTGAGCCATACGGCACTCAGCGTCCCGAGCAGCTGGTTCACTGACCTTGTGGGTGTGGAGTGCGTCTGCGGGCGGCCGTGCGAATCTGGGGATCGAGTCTGCCGCAGAGGAATATTCGGATCTGATTGCGGAGGAATATTCGGATCTTTAAACGGATGAATCTTCGGATCTTACGGGAGCGGCTGAATCTTCGGATCTGATCACCGCTCACTTGGTATACCGAAGCGCGGTACGCGGCCGCGCCTTCGGTTCGGATCTTAAGTCCGTTCTGATCTTAAGTCTGGACACCGCACCCTGAGACCGCGCGGGATGCTCAGACAGTATATGCGGCGGAGAGTAAAGGACATCAGGCGAGGCTGGATGCACTGGAAAATCTGGGTTTATTTTTCACATCACATACATTTATCACTTTACACAATTAGGAATACAATGGGAATCCCTGCCCGCCCACACAAGTCCCATTGGCCCTCGCTGGCAGGAGGCACCCGGGCCCCGATTCGTATTGGCCATTACGAATCGGGGAGTTGCCGATTCGGCCATTTTAAGATCCGAATATTCTGATCTGAACCACGAGGTGATCAGAAAATGGCGGCGGGCGAGGCAGACAAAGGGAAAATACATTTCGCAATACCAACAGGGGACACTTTATTACACCACACAATAATCACATCTAATAAAAAGTACTTATAAAACTAGGTGCGTGCCACCACACCCAAGTGTCCATAGCCACCACTGTCACTGTGCACCGCCCCTGGCTGAGGGTGCTGGGCCATTCCGTGACAGTCTTAATGTTCAATTCTATGATATTGCTCAGTATAGCTCTAGACCGGAAGTAGAGAGGAATCCTCTCCAAAGCTTATCTTTTAAATGTAATGGGCCCTATTACATTCTTCGCACACAATTGTGCGTGCGTGCAAAAACGCATTAACGCAAGGGGCAAAACCCTTTCCGCTGAACGTCGTATTACGACGTTTGCGCACAAAATGCGCGTTAACGTCTAACGCGAGTGACCCTGCACAAAACCCTTTGCGAATGCAATTTAGTGCGTGCATCCTGTACTTAACATTGTGAGCGCAAATGCGTTTGTGTGCGCTGGTGCACGCATGGTATTACAATCTTAGCACAAAATTTAACGGACAACGTTTGCGCGCATAATTTTTTTTTTTATAATTCTTTATTTTGAAAATGTTTTAAACACAAAAAACAGGTAAACAGCCACCTGTGACATCGCCTCGCAGGGCAGAGAGGGCAAGCCGAATAAAACATGGTCTGGTTCAACTTATAAAATCAAGGTGGAAACAATTAAGCATACTAGTCGAGTTCAGGTGATATGTAGCAGATCACCCCTATGCCAAGCGCTTGGCATGCCACGTAGCTGACAGGACAGGACTAACATTAAGCCACGTAAGACAGGAGAGAGAAAAGAAAAGGAAAGATAAGGACAGAGAAAAATAGAAAGATAGAAAGAAAGAAAGAAAGAAAGAAAGAAAGAAAGGGGGAACCTCCCACATCTAGCTCCCTTTAGGTATTAATCTGGCTTTAATTAGTTTCTTCCCAACGACTCCAGGTTTTGTAAAACGAGGGAAGAGAGTTGTGGATCACCGCTGACAGCTTATCCATGTGATGCGCCTCGGCTATATAAGCCCGGGCCACCTCAACGGAAGGCACATCCCCATCTCGCCAGTGCTTAGCGAGAGCTCTCCTAGCACCCAACACTATCCTGTGAAAGAGTTTGCAGTCCGGCCCCCGAAGGGATGCCGGTGACCTATGGAGCAGGAAGGCCCAAGGATCAAGTGGGAAAGGTTGTTGAAATACCTCCTCTAATAAATCACCAATCCGGTCCCAGAAAGAGCGCACCTTCGGGCACAGCCACCACATGTGAAACAGGGTACCCGAGCCCCACAGCCCCTCCAACAAACATCAGGGTTACCCGGCTGCAGATGCGAGAGCAAGACCGGGGTGGCATACCATCGGTACATCGTTTATATGCCTGTTCTTTCAGCGTAACACATATAGACACTTTTGCAATATTTTCCCACATATCTTGCCACTCCTCCCCCTCCAACTCCTCCCCGATATCCGCTTCCCAGCGGGCAATGAATCCAGGGGTCAGCCAGGAGACATCCTCGCATGAAAATGATTATATAAGGTGGAAATCAGAGCTTTTGGAGCCCTTCCGGATTCACACAGGGATTCGAAAAACGTCAATTTTTGACTAGCTGCTTGTGAAATGTTATGTTGAGATAAAAAGTCCCGTATCTGTAGGAATCTGAAGTGGTCGAAGGTCCGAAGGTCACCCTTCGATTGTAGTCCGAGAAAGAGAACCAGTCACCTCCTGAAGATCTGAAATGCTTAATCCTCTGCAGGTCGATATTTTCGAAAGCTGCAAAGGCGGAGGGGGACAATATCCGGAACAAAAGCTCTGTTGCGTAAATATGGCATTAGAGGCGAATAGCAAGAGCAGAGGTGAAATTTGTCCGCGGACGGAGTCCCCAAACCTCAGTGAGGTCAGAGTCGCTGTACAGGTGGACCGCAATAATGGGCGGAACCCTTTGGGTAGTCAAAAATAAAATTGCGGGAGGTCTGGTGCAAATAGGTCAGATTCCAAATCGGCCCAACGTTGGGAGTGTAGGGGCAGATGAAACATTACAAACTGAGCAACCTGAGCCGCTTGGAAATATTTATACAAGTGTGGAAGGCCCAGGCCCCCTCGTTCTTTAGGGCGGTATAGGACATATTTAGAAACCCTTCTCCTGCCCCCCGCCCACACAAAACCCTCAATTTGGGGCTGCAGCTGTCGAAGAGATCGGGGGCACACCCAGATCGGCAGGGCTTGAAATAGATATAATAATCTCGGAAGCAGGTTCATTTTTATGCAATTAATCCTGCCGATCCAGGAGACCCCCTCCCTCCCCCACCTCTCCAGGTCCTCGCCCAGAAGTTTAAACATTGCCTCATAGTTTAGGGAGTGCAATCCATTTACATCAGGTGTAAGCCACACTCCCAGGTATTTCAAAGAGGAGCGAGTAAAACGGAAACCCGAAGATCTCTCAATCTCCTGACAGATCGAGTCCGACAGGGAAAAGGGCATAGCAACTGACTTTTCTAGGTTAACCTTATAACCCGAGACTGCTGAAAAGTCGCGAAGGAGGGAGAGCAGGTGAGGAATGGAGGCGGAGGGATGGCTAAGAGTGAGCAAGACATCATCGGCGTACGCCGATACCTGTATTCCTCTCCTCCTACTGATACTCCTGTAATATGGGGGGAGTGGCGAATGGCCGATAAGAGGGGTTCGAGAGATAGGGCAAAGAGAAGGGGGACAAAAGGCATCCCTGTCACGTCCCATTTCCTACAGAGAAACTCGTGGGAACAGTACCTGGTGTAATGACAGCAGAGGTAGGGGAATCATACAGAGATCGGAGGATCGAGAGAAAGGACATCGGAAAGCCCCACGTAGCCAAAAGTCGAAACAAAAAGGGCCATTCCAGTCGATCGAACGCCTTCTCTGCATCCAGAGAGATGAGCAGAGAGGGCAGTTGGGTGACAGTCATTCGCTCCATCAGCACCACAGCCCGTCTGGTATTAGCAAATGCGTGCCTGCCCGGGATGAACCCCACCTGATCCGGATGAATTATAGAAGCTAAAAAGGAGTTCAGTCTATTTGCAAGTATTTTTGTGAATATTTTATAATCAACATTCAAAAGGGAAATGGGCCTGTTATTTTGCGGATAAGACGGGTCCTTTCCTTCCTATGGGATTAAAATATGTCTGAGCGGAGAAAATCTGCTGGGGCTGGGGCACCCTCCCACAGAGACAGATAGAATTTGTGTAAGTGTGGAGACAAAGTTTATGCAAATGTTTTATAGTAAAAGGCAGAGAACCCATCCGGGCCAGGAGCCTTGTGAGGTTTGAATGCCTTAATACCTCAACTATCTCTTCCTCAGATGGGGTGTCTAAGCGTCTGTCTCTGTGTGGGGGATAGCCGGGGGAGAGGAGCATTCAACAGGAAACGGTCAATCGATTGGCCCAATGGGATAGAGTCGGAAACGTGGGTCGGGGAGTGGTTGTATAATGTCCGAAAGTATGAGGTAAACAATTTATTAACTGTAGCTGGGGATGTGTGCAGGACTCCCTCCCCATCTCTGGCTCCCGTTATATGTTTGGACCTAGTTTGATTGCGAAGTTTAGACGCTAAAAGGGTGTGTGGATTTGTTGGCAAATTCAAAATAGGTTCTCTTGGACCAGGTCAATGAGCGGGCCGCGTCTTCCCCTAGTAATTGACGTATTGCGGTCCTGATCGTTTTAATCTGGGCGTCAAGACGTCTGAGGGTGAAAGTTTGTTCAGGGTTTCCCATTTAGACAGGTCCTTGGTCAAAGAAACCAGGGAAGCTAGCTTTTGTTTTTTGAAGTCTACTACCTAATTGTATGAGATGTCCTCGGATCACCGCTTTATGGGCCAGCCACAGGGTGGTGGGGGAAGGGTGGGTGAGTCATTTTCCAGAAAATAGTCTCTAAGTTGTTGCTGCAGTTCTAAGATGTGTTCGGGTTTATGTAGTAAAGAGGAATTCAGACGCCAAGACCACGCCGGTGTGTAGGACGGTATGGATAACGTCATGAAGATCGGAGCGTGGTCCGACCACGTGATTTCACCTATACTTGAGGTCGGAATTAGAGGCATCGTCGACAGGGACACCAGGAAAAGGTCTATTCGGAGTAAGAGTGGTAAGGTGGTGGTGGGTTGGAAAAAAAGGTGAAGTCCCTATCACCCGATGGAGGCAGCCATGCATCCACCAGGAGTGGTCAAGCATAAAGGACTCCAGGGAAGCATCCTTGGGGTATCCCGAAGGCGTCCCCGAGGAGTCCCCCGATGCCTTTCTGTCCAGAGATGGCTGGGGGACGGCATTAAATCCCGCCAAAGATAACTCGACCGTCAGCTTTAGTTGTCAGTAAAGAAGATATTTCTGTCCAGAAGTCAGGGTCATAACCATTAGGAGCATAAATGTTAAATAAGGTTAGGTGGTGAGGCTATCTGTCCCACTAGCAACAAATAACGTCCAGCTGGGTCTGAAACTTGAAGTGAATTTTAAAGGGACAGGAGGAGTGGATCAGGGTAGCCACTCCTTTTTTCTTTTGTGAAGATGACGCCATGTAGGCAACAGGGAAGGCTTTGTCTCTCAATGAGAATTGGCGAGATGAAGCAAAATGGGTCTCCTGAATCATTGCTATATGGCACGCGGAACGTTTAAGCTCCCTTAACAACAGACGCCTCTTTTGGGGTGTGTTTAATCCCTTAACATTAAGGGACAAATCTTTAAACCTTTATCCCCATACAGAGTCAACAGGAGGGAGGTGAAAAGGGAGCAGGGCACCACAGATGTCCCCCCTATCTCTATCTGAGGGCAAGAGAGGGAAAACTGGAGTCAGGGGCAAGAGAGGAGGTGGAGAAAGAGAGTTGAGGAAAGACAGAGTAGAAAAAGAGAAAAGCATAGGAGCGGGTGGCACGCCCAAGAAACAAAGACCCACCAACAACGTAAGACAAAAACACGACATAACAAAGAAAGCGCCTGGACTTATGGATGCCAGGCCGACCTTGGAGGGGAGGACACGGAGACCAAAACTCCCCAAACCCCAATTCCCCACACCCCCACACCCGACCGAGGTTGAGAGACACTAGCAATAACTGGATATGGCATTATAACCGATAGGGGGGGGGGAACCCCGGGAGGGAGGGCCCCCCAACCCATCCTGGGTAGAACCGGCGGGGCGAACCCTCCCCCAGGGGGGCCCCCGTCAGACAGTAGAAACTCAATTAGGCATACCAGAAGCTTTAAATCAAATAACATTGCGCTCACTGATTTCTGCATGCAACGGTACTTTGCACGCATTTTTGTGCGTCGGTTTACGAGCGCAATTTCCGACTCATGAAAAAATTTAATAGGGCCCCAGGTTGGAAAGGTGAAGGGTGCGTCTAGATTCCAGCGACGGCCAGTTTAGCTCTTTTAACATGTCACAATGGTGGGTCATGTAGCTACATTGTGGCACAAAGCGACAGAATGAGTTTTACAATGTAGTAAGTTTATGAAGGTGTGTTTGCAGGGCAGCTGCATACGCTACATCTCCATATTCAATAGCTGGTATAAGCATTTGTTGTAGAATCGGCTTTCTTACTGTGGGGCTCAGGCAGGATTTGTTTCTGTACAGGGCACCTAGTTTGGAGTAAAGTTTAGATGAGAGTTTTCGATGTGGGGACCAAATGATAGATTTAGGTCTAACCACATACCTAGATATTGAGAGAACGGACGGTGAAAAGGAAGGGGTGAATGAAAAGTTGTAGGGTAAATAAGCGCTGCGGAATATGCTGGCGCTTTATAAATAAAGAATAATAATAAAATAAATAAGGGAGGTGAATGAGAAGTGTAAGGGATTTTATATCCAAAATTATAAGTAATTGAAATATGCAAATCATTGTTTGCTGTCCCCCAATTGTCCTCAGGCCATCTGTCTCACCCTGCACCTGACAATACAGGTCTTTCAAGAGGTTTGTTTCTGTACTAGGATATTCTCTCTTAACTGAACTGCCACCATCGCTCTAGGCAAAATTCCTGAAACCTGCCTAAACCCACTATACATGTGGTTCCGGCCACCATCTTGCAGACCCCAGACCTCTCAGACTCACCCGGGTCCCGAGGACGCCCTCCGGAACGAGAGGGGGTTGAGAAGCGGCTCCCCCCCCGACCCGAGTGCGCGGGCTGCAGGGTCCGGATGCCGGCCACGGGGTCCTCCGTCCGTCCAAGATGGCGCAGGTTCCTCGAGTGGTCGGCGTCTGGGCGGGTCAGCATGTGCGCGGCGGATCGGCGGGGGCGTGGCTTCAACCTCAGACGCCGGGGGAGAGCCAAGGTGATCCCCAGAGTCTCCCCTCGCAGCGCTAATCAGAGGAGGGAGAGACTAGAGAGGTGGGGTTGATGGGGGGCGGAGCTAACTCCTGACTCCTCCATAAAACTCCTGAGTACCAGAGGAAAGACGCTCATTGATTTTGTGGTACCTCTGCTACAAGAGCTCTCCCTGTTGTTTTCCTAACTATCCAATATCCCTATCTGATTGACCTTCCCGTTGCCAACCTCAGCTTTCTCACGACCACGATTCTTGCCGCCTGCCTTGACCTCGGAAAGCTCAGACCTTTCTTCAGCCTAAAGCCTTGGGTATACTTGTCCTCGCCTTCCTCCTCTCCGCATCCTGGGTTCCACTTCCTGAATCCTTACATAATCAATGAGCCTCGTCATGGAATCCGCGGAGTTGCCGAAGCCTTGACCGCCCTAACCCGTCAGATGGGGACGCTGACACAATCGCTACAAGAAGTACAGTCTACCCAGGCACAGTTCCAATCGCAGTTACATGATCTCCAAGCTGGAAGACCTGGTCCTTCTCCCGCTTCCCTGGTCGTTTTTTTGCCTCGTCAGTGCCCCCTGGAGGTGAAGCCCCTACCCCAGAACCAGAAGTCTCAACGCCCGAACGCTTCAACGGAGACCGCAAACAATTCCAGGACTTCATAACGAGTTGCCTCCTGTATTTCTCGCTTAAACCCCGTACATACACCAACGATCATGTAAAGATTCAGATGGTGATCACCTTACTGACAGGAGAGGCACGCACTTGGGCCCATACCCTGATCCATGCCCAAGATCCCACTTTGAACTCTTGGCTATCATTCTTGGCCTCTATGGAGACAATGTTCAGAGACCCATTCAAGATAGATACCGCTCAACGGCGATCCGAGCCTTAAGACAAGGGAGACACCCTGTCGAGGAGTATGTTACATCCTTTCGGAAATACGCTCTAGACACAGCTTGGAATGAAGCCGCCCTAGTGGACCAATTCCGAAGGGGACTGGCGGATCACATCAAAGACGAGATAGCCAGAGGAGAACGTCCTCGAATCCTCGAGGAGATCATTCTTCTGTCCATTTCTGTTGATCGCCGGTGGCGTGAACGTCAACAAGAGAAAAACACCAATCCGTATCCTTCTCTACTCCCCCAGACAAGGCGAATGGGGTCTAACACTCCACGTCCGCTGGCTCTACCTCCCGTCTCCTCGTCACCACTTGCATCTTCGGAAGAACCTCTGCAGGTGGGGTTGATACGAGGACATTTACCCCCTGCAGAATTAGAGAGGCGTAGAAAAGAAAACCGCTGCCTTTATTGTGGTGGTCTAGGCCACGTCGCCAGAACCTGCCCAGAAAAGATCCGACCACGAGGTAAGCCTCTATGCCATGTAAAAATAACAAGGTCTCCCTCTGAATCTGCACATCTTCTATCCTTTGAAATTGTCTTACAGTGGGAAGACAAGAAGATCCCCCTCCGCGCAATGATTGATTCTGGAGCCAGCAACTGTATCATTGATTCCTCTCTTGCTCACCATATGTGTGTGTCACGGGATGGCCCAGCACCCTCAGCCAGGGGCGGTGCACAGTGACAGTGGTGGCTATGGACACTTGGGTGTGGTGGCACGCACCTAGTTTTACAAGTACTTTTATTTAGATGTGATTATTGTGTGGTGTAATAAGGTGTTCCCCGTTGGTTTATTGCGTAATGTATTTTCCCTTTGTCTGCCACGCCCGCCGCCATTTTCTGATCACCTCGTGGTCCAGATCAGAATACTCGGATCGTAAAATGGCCGAATCGGCAACTCCCCGATTCGTAACGGCCAATACGAATCGGGGCCAGGGTGCCTCCTGCCAGCGAGGGCCAATGGGACTTGTGTGGGCGGGCAGGGATCCCCATTGTATTCATAAGTGTGTAAAGTGATAAATGCGTGTGTTGTGGAAAATAAAGGCAGATTTTGCAGTGCATCCAGCTTTGACTGATGTGTCTTTGTCTCCGCCGTACTTTCGCATCTGAGCGTCCCCCGCGATCTCAGGGTACGGTGACTACGACGATACGATCCGAATCGAGCGCTCTGCCCCTGCATCGTGTATCAGGGCAGAGGCGCTGCGTATGAAGATTCGGTTCCCAGATTGCTTGGCAGAGATCCGAACCGAAGGGCGCGCCGTGTACCGCGCTCCGGTATTGCGAGGGATTGCGGTAAGATCCGAATCCCTCGCCCATCCCGGCAGATCCGAAGATTCTTCATTCCCGATCCGATCCGAAAAGTCATCCGCTTGAGATCTGACTGTTACCCGCACCGAGATCGGAAACGTTTCCCGCGAGATCCGAAACGTCCCCACCGATACGAAGATTCCTCCGTGGCAGAACCGATCTCCACGGACGTCACACCCGCAAGGTCAGTGAACCAGTTGCTCGGGACGCTGAGTGCTGTATGGCTCAGTGGTCGGACTGGTTCTAGGCAGGGGTCCCCTCCACCGCCCGCTAACCCCTTCCCGGGGTCGAGCCTGAGCTCCCCGTGGTGGGACGGGTCGGCGGAGGAAGTCGACAGTCCCCAGGTTTGGGACCTATGGGAGGCCGAGGCGGACCCATGGGTGCCCGTGGGGGTTTCGACTGAGGAAGTTACCCCCTTCACCCCGCAAGAGGACAGGGTGGCCGAGGCCACGGGTCCAGCGGGGGAGGAGACGGATGGTCTCCCCGGGATGGGTTGTGCGCAACCATTGTTTGCCCCGGGGGGTGAAGTGACCATCCTTCCCCAAGGAGATCTCCAACCAGCGGAAGAGCTGGCTACGGGGCAGAGTGCCGCTGGCCTCTGCCCACTGCCTACAGTCCGCCAGGAGGAGCCGACGGTTGGTCCCCCCGGGATGGGTTGTGTGCAACCATTGTTTGCCCCGGGGGGTGAAGTGATCCTTCCTCCCCAAGGAGATCTCCCACCAGCGGAAGAGCTGGCTACGGGGCAGAGTGTCGCTGGCCTCTGCCCACTGCTTACAGTCTGCCAGGAGGAGCAGACGGATGGTTCCCCCGGGATGGGTTGTGCGCAACCATTGTTTGCCCCGGGGGGTGAAGTAACCATCCTCCCGCAAGGAGATCCTCACCCAGCTGAAGAGCTGGCCACGGGGCAGAGCGCCGCTGGCCTCTGCCCGTCTCTCCCACCTTGCCCCGCGGGGCAGAGTGAGGTTGACCCCGTGCAACTGCTGTGGCATCCATTTGTTCCCTTCGTCGGCTGCAGGGAAGAGCAGCCAGGTTTGGCCCTACTTGCTTCTTCGGTTGCCGGGCCCGTACCTGGCCATCCAGCGGAAGAGCTGGCAACGGGGCAGAGCGCCGCGGGCCTCTGCCCATTTTGGCAACCCTTGGGCTCGGGGCCCCACGCAGCCACGGTGCTTTCCCACCGTTGACCTGGGCACCCGGGGCGTGTGCATTTAGCACCCGGGTTCCCCGGGTGAGCAGTAACCCTGGAGGGGACACAGGAGGCACGCCGGCCCAGATGTATGTCCTCTCGCCCAGCCGGGGAAACTCTAAGGACATGGGGTCCCGACCAAGCTGGCACGGCCGCAAGGCCAAATGGAGAGGCCTGGTGACTCGGCCTCCCCAGACTGACTATGGGCCTGGGAGCACCGACTTCCCCGGTATGACCCGGTGGGGTCAGACCAGGTGCGTCGAACTGGGGGAGGGGGAGGAGTGTCACGGGATGGCCCAGCACCCTCAGCCAGGGGCGGTGCACAGTGACAGTGGTGGCTATGGACACTTGGGTGTGGTGGCACGCACCTAGTTTTACAAGTACTTTTATTTAGATGTGATTATTGTGTGGTGTAATAAGGTGTTCCCCGTTGGTTTATTGCATAATGTATTTTCCTTTGTCTGCCACGCCCGCCGCCATTTTCTGATCACCTCGTGGTCCAGATCAGAATACTCGGATCGTAAAATGGCCGAATCGGCAACTCCCCGATTCGTAACGGCCAATACGAATCGGGGCCAGGGTGCCTCCTGCCAGCGAGGGCCAATGGGACTTGTGTGGGCGGGCAGGGATCCCATTGTATTCATAAGTGTGTAAAGTGATAAATGCGTGTGTTGTGGAAAATAAAGGCAGATTTTGCAGTGCATCCAGCTTTGACTGATGTGTCTTTGTCTCCGCCGTACTTTCGCATCTGAGCGTCCCCCGCGATCTCAGGGTACGGTGACTACCACGATACGATCCGAATCGAGCGCTCTGCCCCTGCATCGTGTATCAGGGCAGAGGCACTGCGTATGAAGATTCGGTTCCCAGATTGCTTGGCAGAGATCCGAACCGAAGGGCGCGGCCGTGTACCGCGCTCCGGTATTGCGAGGGATTGCGGTAAGATCCTGTGTTGGAACATACAGCCACGTCTGGTGTTTCATTCAGCGACGCTACACTACACTATCACCCTCAGACGGCAGAGAGCGGCCTTCTGGAGATTCCTAATGGCTCCAGGGCAGAGGAACAGAAGCAGGCAGGTCAAGCTGCTCGAGGCGCTGAGGACAGCGCTCCCAGTAGCCGGGCTGACCGCAACGAAGGGGTGTCTGGAGAGCCAGGACAGACGGAAGGGAACGGTTCCGTCACAGTGTGTTCCTGTGCACAATAAAGAATACCCCATAAAAATACAGGTTGTGGATGGATCTTCTTTGAGTTCTGGGGTAGTCACCCACGAGACACTACCTATTAAGGTTTGGGCGGGGCCTCGTCACCAGGAGACCCTCTCCTTTGACCTCATCCTTTCTCCGATGTTCCCGGTGATACTAGGTATACCTTGGCTGAGACAACATGACCCGATGATACAATGGTCTACGGGATTAATCTCCTTTTCATCTCCTTATTGCAACCAGAAGTGTCTGAGATCCCCTCCTACGTTATCCGTTAATACAGTTCTAGACACGAATATGAGAAGACCGGAGTACAGATACCCACATGTTATCAGGAATATAAAGATGTATTTGATGAGATAGGAGTGGAAACTCTTCCCCACATCGCAAATACGACTGTCCCATAGACCTCCTTCCCGGGCAGTTATACCCTTCGGACGCATCTATCCTCTCTCCACCCCTGAACTTGAAGTACTCAAAACCTACATAAAAGAGAATTTACAGAAAGGCTTCATACGCCCATCAACTTCTCCGGCAGGGGCAGGAATATTCTTCATAGGGAAGAAGGACGGAGGCTCCGTCCGTGCGTAGATTTTCGTGAATTAAACCACATCACTATCAAAAATCGTTATCCGTTACCGCTTATTCCAGAACTCATGGAACGTCTTCAAACAGCTACCGTATTCTCCAAGATCGATTTAAGAGGAGCCTACAACCTCGTTCGTATCCGTGAAGGAGACGAGTGGAAGACAGCGTTCCGCACTCGTTATGGGCACTTCGAGTATGTGGTAATGCCCTATGGACTTTGCAATGCTCCTGGAACTTTTCAACATCTGGTGAACGATGTCTTCAGAGACCTCTTGGATCGTTTTGTGATAATATATCTAGACGACATTCTGATATATTCCCCTACACTGGAGGAACATCAGAAGAATGTGAAAGAAGTCCTTTCCCGTCTTCGCAACCACCAGCTGTATGCCAAACTGGACAAATGTTCCTTCAACCAATCCCGAATTTCTTTTCTAGGATACATCCTTTCTCCTGGCAAACTCGAGATGGACCCCGAAAAAGTAGCTGCCATACACTCCTGGCCTACCCCCACAAACAAAAAAGAGGTCCAGCGATTTCTAGGATTCGCCAATTTCTATAGAAATTTATTAGAAACTTCTCCCACATAGTCAACCCCTGACCAAACTTACAAAAGACCATGAGAAATTCAGGTGGCCGAAGACACACAAAAAGCCTTTCTCAAACTGAAAGATCTATTTACCAGTGCTCCGATCCTAGAACAACCCGATCCTAACCTTCCATACTTTCTCGAAGTAGATGCCTCAGAAAATGCCACCGGGGCCATCCTCTCCCAAAGGAATCTTACCAGTGGCAATCTGCACCCTATAGCCTTTTATTCAAAACGTCTGAATCCCGCGGAGACAAGATACGATGTGGGAGACAAGGAGTTACTAGCGATTAAACGCGGATTCAACGAATGGAGACATCTCCTGGAGGGATCCCTTTATCCCATTACAGTGTACACCGACCACCAAAATCTCGAACATATAAAGACGGCCAAACGTCTAAGGCCTCGACAAGCCAGGTGGGCTTTATTTTTCACAAGATTCAACTTCCACATCACATACAGGCCTGGTAGTAGAAATGGGAAAGCGGACGCCTTATCCAGGTGCTATTCAGTGGACTCCAAGATAGAGACAGCCCCTCCTACGATCCTACAGCAAAAACACTTCACAACGGTCCAGTCAACTCTCCTTTCCCGACTCAAAAAGGGTTCTAAGGACCAATCCTCTGACAAACAGTGTCTTTTAGTATCCCCAGACAATCTAATGGATGTACTGAAGAATATCCATGACTCACCTCTGGCAGGACACGGAGGTATACGAAAGACACTCCATAGAGCTCGCCAATTGTACCAATGGCCGTCCCTGAAAAAAGATGTCACAGATTATATCCGTTCCTGTCCAGAATGTAACAGGATGAAGTCGCCTAAATGCAAACCGGTTGGTCTTTTACAGCCTCTACCCACCGCTTCAACACCATGGAGAGATTTGTCAATAGATTTTATGGTAGACCTTCCACCCTCTCAAGGTAATACGGCCATTATGGTCGTTGTCGACCGATTCTCAAAGATGGCACACTTTCTCCCGATACCGGGTCTGCCCACAGCCAGTGAAACTGCATCGCTGTTCCTCAAAGAAATAGTACGTCTGCATGGTGTCCCTTCTTCTAGTCTCGGACAGAGGGGTCCAATTCACCTCTAAGGTATGGTCTGCCTTCTGTCAAACACTTAACATAAAGATCCACCTTTCATCGTCCCACCATCCACAAACCAATGGCCAAACCGAAAGGGTGAACCAACAATTAGAACAGTACCTAAGATGCTATTCGAGTTATCAACAGGATAATTGGAGCAACCTGCTCCCCACCGCAGAGTTTGCATATAACTCGCAGACCCATGATTCTATCCGCAACACCCCATTCTTCGTTAACTACGGGTTCCATCCCTCTACGCTTCCAGATTCGTCAACTCCAAGTTCAGTCCCCGAGGTTGATAAGCGACTACGACACCTGCAAGATTGTCGTCAACAACTTCTTGTGGCTCTAAAAGATGCACAACAACGGCAAAAACATTACGCCGATAGACTACGAAGCCCAGCCCCGGTCTATAAAGAGGGGGATCAGGCCTGGCTATCCACTAGACATCTACGTCTGACTTGTCCAACAAAAAAACTGGGCCCCAGGTTCTTAGGTCCGTTCCCCATTCTATCAGTCCTATCCCCTGTTTGTATTTGTCTCCAGCTACCCCTCAATGAGAATACATCCGATATTCCATGTCTCCCTCCTGAAACCATATGTCCCAGATCGATACGTGCAGAGACGCGTGACTCCTCCACCTCCAGTTATGGTAGATAACACTGAGGAATTCGAAGTAGAAGCCATCTTGGACGCTAGATGGCATTCGTAGACGGCTTGAATACCTGGTACAATGGAGGGGATATGGCCCTGAGGAGCGGTCTTGGGAGCCGGTACACCTGATTCATGCCCCTCGATTGGTTTCCGCCTTTCATAGGCGTTATCTGGGTAAGCCGGCTCCGAGGCGCCCCCGGAGGTCGCGCCTTCAAGGGGGGTCCTGTCAGGTTCCGGCCGCCATCTTGCAGACCCCCAGACCTCTCAGACTCACCCGGGTCCCGAGGACGCCCTCCGGAACGAGAGGGGGTTGAGAAGCGGCTCCCCCGACCCGAGTGCGCGGGCTGCAGGGTCCGGATGCCGGCCGGGGTCCTCCGTCCGTCCAAGATGGCGCAGGTTCCTCGAGTGGTCGGCGTCTGGGCGGGTCAGCATGTGCGCGGCGGATCGGCGGGGGGCGTGGCTTCAACCTCAGACGCCGGGGGAGAGCCCAAGGTGATCCCCAGAGTCTCCCCTCGCAGCGCCAATCAGAGGAGGGAGAGACTAGAGAGGTGGGGTTGATGGGTGGGCGGAGCTAACTCCTGACTCCTCCATAAAACTCCTGAGTACCAGAGGAAAGACGCTCATTGATTTTGTGGTACCTCTGCTACAAGAGCTCTCCCTGTTGTTTTCCTAACTATCCCAATATCCCTATCTGATTGACCTTCCGTTGCCAACCTCAGCTTTCTCACGACCACGATTCTTGCCGCCTGCCTTGACCTCGGAACGCTCAGACCTTTCTTCAGCCTAAAGCCTTGGGTATACTTGTCCTCGCCTTCCTCCTCTCCGCATCCTGGGTTCCACTTCCTGAATCCTTACAATACACATCATTTTGTACTCATGGTAGTCTCTGGTTATGACATCAGCTCATCCGTTTTGTTTTTAACGTTATATGTACATACTCCTGTTGATGACTACAATTTAAATTTGAATGAGATTGTAGGTAGTCTGTGTCTCATTTTGCACAAGCGCGCGCTCATCAATGTCTGGGTACAGCAAATCCTGACCTGTAATGGAGATGGGGGGACACACGCAGACTGGAGATGGGAAAGGAGAGCCATTCAGTTCTGACAAGAAGGGGGTGAATGAGGAAGGGGGTAAATGAGAAGGGGGCGTGAATGAAAAGGTGGGTGATTTGAAAAGGAGGGGGTGAATTTAAATGAGGGGTGAATGAAAAGGAGCGGGTAAATAAAAATGAGGGGGTGAATGAGAAGGGGATGAATAAAAATGGAGTGAATGAGAAGGGGATGAATAAAAATGGAGGTGAATGAAAAGGGGTGAATGAGAAGGAGGGGGTGAATGAAAAAGAGGGGGTGAATGAAAATAAGGGGGATGGAATGAAAATCAGGGGGTGAATGAAAAGGGAGGGGTGAATGAAAAGGGGTGAATGAAAAGGAGGGGAGTGAATGAGAAGGGGGTGCATGAAAATAAGGGGTCGTTACATTTCCTTCATGGCACACTGGGTAACTCTGATTGCAGCTGTGATGGATCCAAGATGGGGCTCTGTGCTGGAGCTTGTTCATCCACCACGCCTCCAGAAAGCTGCTTGTATGAGGTCTGTCTGCTCCACCACCACCTCTCCCTCTTCCTCCTCCTCCTTCTCTTTCTCTGGTGAAGTGGCAGTTAAACCTATGCCTGACAGGGTCTACGCAATGGTTCAAGCAAAAAGAAGCCATACTGTGCTGGAGCTGGTTTGTTTAGGGACATGAGCCACACCGGTCAAGAATTCTGTCAGCTCTGCAGGGCCAGGTGCAGAGATGGTTAACACCTCGCCAGCTTCAGCTGGGAATGATCGTCTGTGATAATGGCAGCAACCTTCTCTCCGCCCTACGCAAGGGTAAATTGATGCATGTACCATGCCTAGCACACGTCCTAAATCTAGTGGTACAGCATTTCCTAACCAAGTACCCAGGACTGGCAGAGCTTCTCAGCCAGGCCAGAAAAGTCTGCAGCCACTTCAGACAGTCATTCCCAGCAAGCGTTCGCCTGGCAGAAATTCAAAGAGAATTCCACCTTCCTACAAACGTCTGATCTGTGACATGCCCACCAAGTGGAACTCGACATTAGCAATGCTGCATCGTCTGCACAAGCAGCAGTTGGCCATCAACGAGTACCTGTGTGAGTATGGCACAAGGACAGGTTCAGGTCAACTTGGTTTTTTTCCCCCCCACAGTGGCTGATGATCAAGGATGCATGCACTGTACTGTCACCATTTGAGGAGGCAACGAGGATAGTGAACAGGGACAGTGCATGCATCAGTGACACAATTCCTTTAGTTCCTGCTGGAGCACACTCTGCCGGGAATTATAGATGTGGCTCTAGAGGAAGAGCAGCGGGAGGAAGAGGAGGCCTTCCCTAGCTCTGAAGGCCCCAGTCTTTCCACAGACAGCATTCCAGCAGGTCCTACTCAGATCAGACAGGAGGAGGATGAGGAGGAGGAATATTTAAGTAGTGGGGGCATTGAAGGTGGGGATTCCTCAAGGGAGGGTTTCATGTGCCCAGAATCACAAGGACTAGTGCGTGGCTGGGAGGAGGAAGTGCACGATGGGGTCATCCTCATTGACCAGGAAGACTCAGAAGCTAATGCCACCTCCAACCTATGCTGCATGGATTCCCTTATAATGCAAAGCCTGCTAAAGGACCCCAGGATTCGAGGAGAGGGATGTCAAGGAGAGGGATCATTACTGGTTGGCAACCCTTCTTGATCGACGATACAAGGGTATAGTTGCAGAGCTCATCCTGCCAGCACAGAGGGAGCAGAGGATGAAAAAACTTGAGGACGCTCTAAAGCGACATTTGTGTAACACCTTTCCAGGCACTGGTAGGTTACCAAGTGATGACACACGTGCTTCTGAGGCTGCGGATGATCAGAGGAATAGTGGTGAAGCCAGGGCCGCTTGACTGATGCATTTTTTATTTTTTTAGTCCACGACGCCCAGGGACGTCAAATGTAGGCACCCATTGCCAGCATCTTCACCATATGGTGTAGGACTACCTAGGGGCAAGGGCAGACCTGGATACGTTTCAAGCAGATGATCCACTGGTTTACTGGGTGTTGAGATTGGATCACTGGCCAGAATTTAGCCAATATGCTATGCAGCTACTAGGTTGCCCTTCATCTAGCGTGCTTTTTGAAAGGACGTTCAGTGCCGCTGGAGGTTTTGTCACAGACAAAAGAGTGCGTCTGTCCACTGACTCTGTAGACGCGCTGACATTTATAAAAATGAATCAGTCGTGGATCAGCAGCTATCAATCCCCGGATGCTGACGTAACAGAATAGATCGGGATGTCTTCTGCATTCACAAAACTCCAGCACCGAACTCTTCCACAATACCACAAAAGTGTTACGGTGTGAAGGCACTTGCTGCCTGAAAGGCACAATATTTGGCTGCACTGATGTCTGTGCCAGATTTATATCATTTAAATTTTTTGAACCGCAGGGTCCAACCCTGCACTCTTCCTCAATACCCACAAAGGGTTACGGTGTGAATGCACTTGCTGCCATGAAAGGCACAATATTTGGCTGCACTGACGCCTGTGCCAGATTTATATCATTTTAATTTATTCCAATCCTGCACTCTTCCACAATACGACAGAGGGGTTACTGTATGAATGCACTTGCTGGCCTGGCACCAAAAGCACAATATCTGGGTGCACTGACGCCTTTAACAGATTCATATCTTTTAATATAGGACCGCATGGTCCACCCCTGCACTCTTCCACAATACCACAGAGGGGTTACTGTATGAATGCACTTGCTGGCCTTGCACCAAAAGCACAATATTTGGGTGCACTGCCACTGACGCCCTTACCAGATTCATATCCTCAACTGTGTGACGGCACTGTTGCCGATGCTAAAGGCCCAATTTTAAAGCACCTATTGTTACTTTCATCCAAACCCTGCACCATAATTTAGCCCAAAAAAATCACTAAACTTTTTCTGAGCGTCCTAAAATGTCTTTTCATACAGGCTGCCGTCCCAAGCAGTTGTTTATGAATAGATTAAAGGAAGAGCATTTACTGTCATTTTAAACGTCATTTTTTTTTAAAATGTTTCTATATAATCCTAGAAATCCGCCACTTCACGAGCAGGTTATGGGGACCTCCTAGGCACGATATTTGAAGCAAATTTTTCTTTTTTATTTTTAAGCCTTATTTCATGGAAAACTCACTGTCCCTTTAAAAACTTTTTTTTAACTTTTTGTCCTTGTTTTCTGTCCCCCAGGGCACTACCCGGACCCTCATACTCCTTTTATGGCAAATATCTAGCATATATGCCCTCTGGGAGGGCACTCTAAAAATCGAATTTTGAGTCCCACTCCCATTGACTTGCATTGAGTTCGAGTTCGAATATTTGGAAAGTTTCGAGTTCGAATGCGAACCGAACTCGGGGGGGTTCGGCTCATCCCTATAGGTGAGTACATAATTGAAACTCGACAGAAAAAGAGACCATCTGGCCTGCCTAGCATTCAGACGTTTGGCATCACCAATGTAAACGAGATTTTTGTGATCGGTAATGATTATAA
>RXON01003800.1:0-35377 GCA_009667805.1 Leptobrachium leishanense
CTGAAAGCAGGGCCGATTAAGATCTCTATGGGCCTGGAGCTGAATAATTTGGTGGGCTTTTTTAGGAATTTAGTGAAATGAAAACATATTTTAGGTTATTTAATAGGGCACATACGGGTATATCTAACCATGCAGATACTGTGTGATTAACTTTCATTCAGATTTCAGTCATTAAGGCTAGGGTCAGACGAAAGAATTTTTCCCCGCGAACGTGAAAAAGTGCGTCCGAACGCATTGACGTATTTTTTCACGGAATGCGCAAAAACGGTCAGACGACGCGCATTTTCGGGCGTGATTTTGTACGGATCGTCAGTAAAACTCTTTTTGCGTCTGGACGTTATGTAGGCTGGACATTAGCAGTGTCTGACATCTCCTAATCACGCAAACACGCCGCTATGCCGCAGCTGCGCACTCAGTACGTCAGTACTAGCGGTTCAGCGTTCTCAGAAAAATGCGTTCAAATTCCACTTGCGTTGCACGGCCGGACTTTTGTGCGGCCGTACATCGTATATTGGCCGTCATTGCCCGTCATCTGCTGCTAGTGCGGCCGTAATTATGTGCGCCAGAACACACGTTAAAAGTGCGCTGGTCTGACCCCAGCCTTAAAGTGTGTAAAATAATTTTTTCCATCATCCAAACCTTTGTGGTTATATAATCTACAAGGAATTCTTAAAAAAAAAATGTGAAATGTGAACCTGTTACTGCATTTTTCGGAGAAAATTTACAATTTGAACCAAAAAAAATGAAATATTTCCCTTGTGTTTTGGAGGATGGTGTTTTATGAATAATATGACTATATATAAAACACTGACCTTGCTTGCGGCGTGGGAAATGAGAAGGTGAGTAATGGCAGTGGTATTGCTCATTTTATACATGACAAATGGACAATGCCATCGCTTTGGAACTAAAACTAAATAAATAATAAGTTTTTTTTTGTTTTCTTTTCTTTTAGATTTTACATGGTCATGTTTGGTATTAATGCAAAGGCCAGACTCTGGTCTGTCCAATGATGCCTCACTTGACCTTTTGCGATGTAAAGATTAGTGACACAGGGGTCCAAAGTCCCCACACAGTGCTCTTCGCTGCAGTGCGGCAGTTTAGGTTTTTGATGTAACAAATAATAAAAGAAATATTATTTTATTTTTATTGTTACATAAAACCTGGTCATGTTTGATATCATTGGAAAGGCCATGTTCTGGCCTTTCCAGTGACACCTACCTTAACTCTGTAGCTGCTTTGAAGTTGGAGATACAGGGGTTTACATGCCCTTAAATGCAGACATAGTTCTCCTTTCTCTGGGCCTATTCTGAGGCTTGGGCCTGGAGCTGCTGCTCCCACAGCCCCTATGGTAATCCGGCCCTGGCTGAAAGTCTGATATGTCAGGACATTCATCAGTCAATTTTAAACAGTTTAAGCACCTTGGACATTATGCCCACAGGGCTAAGGCTAGGGTCAGACGAACGCATTTTCGCGTTGTCTGTGAAAATGTGCGTTCGAACGAATGGACGCATTTTTTCACGGAGTACGCGATAGCGGTCATACGATGCGCATTTGCATCCGTGATTTTGTACGGATCATCAATAAAACACTTTGTGCATCTGGACGTTATGTTGGCCGGACATTAGCAGTGTATGACATCTCCAATTCACGCACACACGCCGCTAGCGGACGCAGCGCACTCTGTACAACCGTACTAGAGGTTTTACGTTCTCGACAAAATGCGGTCATTTTCCACTTGCGTTGCGCAGCCGGACTTTTGTGCGACCGTACTTCGTATATTGGCCGTCATTGCCCGTCACTTGCTGCTACTATGGCCGTGATTAAGTGCGCCAGAACGCGCGTTCGCACTGCGCTCGTCTGACCCTAGCCTAAAACTGAGGGCACCTACTGCAGTCCAAAAGCAAAAGAAATTCATTTGCTTTTGTCCTTCAGAGCTGCAGATCAAGATATCTCGATATCGGCACCAGATATATCAGGCACCGGATGGTGCCTTTGAAGTCCCAAGTTATCTCGATCTCGGCAGTGAAGGGGTTAGATCGCTTTTAAAACATGTCTGTTTGTTTTTATTTCATTTTGAATTAAACAAGGTCTAGAAATAGATGGAGGTATAAAGAGAGAGAGAGACAGTGTGACTTTAGAGGCCAGCAGCAATCTATAGCTCTTCCACTTTTTCACAGAGTATGAAGATCACCTTAACCAGCAGCTCCATTCATTATAAAACAGAAACAGACCTGCAATGGCTTCTGTGGCTGCTTGTCAGGCTAGGGTCAGACTGAGGCAGTGCGAACGCGCGTTCTGGCGCACTTAATCACGGCCGCACTAGCAGCAGATGCCGGGCAATGACGGCCAATATACGATGTACGGTCGCACAAAAGTCCGGCTGCGCAACGCAAGTGGAAAATGAACGCATTTTTTCGAGAACGTTAAACCACTAGTACTGACGTACAGAGTGCGCTGCGCCCGCTAGCGGCGTGTGTGCGTGAATTGGAGACATCAGACGCTGCTAATGTCCGGCCAACATAACGTCCAGATGCAAGAAGTGTTTTATTGATGATCCGTACAAAATCACGGATGAAACTGCGCATAGTATGACCGCTATTGCGTTTTCCGTGAAAAAATACGTCCATTCTTCGAACGCACATTTTCACGGACAACGTGAAAAATGCGTTAGTCTGACCCTAGCCTTATATGTAGCAGGGTTGGAAAAATCTGCTCTATCTGAACGTGCTCTCTCAATTGGGAAGGACTCTATACACTGACAGCGCTCTTAAAGGTTGGCCTCTGCCATATGTGAGTGAGACATTAACTTTTATGGATCTACTCAAACACTCTGACGATTCATCTGCTATTCCAAGTGGAACAGTAACTTCTGTTATGGGTCAACTTGTCCAGCAGGTTACTCTACATTTATGCTTTAACAGTTACAGTTTGCTTGTTGAAAGAGCTCGCTAATATGTGACAATATGGTAATAAAAAATAAAAAAAATGATTGTACACAAATATAGGCCCCTATTACATTCTCTGCGCAATTGCACTCGTGCAGCGCAGTTTTTTTTGCGCAGGAAAAAACGTTATCGCGCAAAAATTAACCTTGTATTACGATCAGAGCGCATTTTTTCTTCCTCCAAGATTTTTCGTGCGCAAATCCAACGTGCAAAGCCGTTCGCAAATGAACGTTGCGTGCAGGAATCGGTGAGCAGACTGTATTGTCACAGGATTCAGCCAACATCAATCACCCATTTCTAATAAAATATTTACAAACTAATAAAAAGGAAAAAAAAAATTAACAACCACCAGCCAAAAAAATAAAAAAATTAACGATGACACAATTTATAAATTTTAATGTTTGGGTATGTGTAGAATGTGTAACTGTACTGTGCTGTATTTTTTGTTCGTGCTGGTGTTTTTAGTTTCACCCAGAACGATCACATTTACAGTTATCACCTGCTTTCCAAAGATGTAACGAAAATGCGCGCAAACTTTTGTTGCGCGAAGATTGTAACACCATCCGCGTACCGGCGCACGAACGCATTTGCGCTGACAATGTTAAGTATAGGATGCGCGCAGGAAAATTAGTTCGCGCAGGGTTAATCGCGGTAGACGATTCCGCGCATCGTTTGCGCGAACGTCGTAATACGACGTTCTGCGTAAATGGGTTTGCACTCACGCAAATAAACATTTGCGCGCGTGCAAAACAAATGCGCAAAATAAAGAAGCGTACATACAGTGTTAGGTTATTTATTTGATCACAAATTACTTGTTGAGCCCTTAGGGGTAACCCAAAAATTTAGAATTCACAACAACTGTGGGAGGTGGGATGCCCCCTCAGATGACAAGGGGGCATCCCACCTGTGTCCATCCAAGATAGGCTCAAGCAATCTATTAATTATTGCAGATATTATTTAGCATCAATGTAAACAATACAAAGAACGGGGATATCTGTGATCCCAAAAGATGGAGGATGGTAAGGGGTTAACTGCCCTTAGCAGTAAGCAGTGATCCGTGTCACAAATGTCTCCTGCGCTTATTATGACCACTTACTGTATATTAGCACTTCCTCCACAAAGCATAGAAAATGTTACTGTGGAAGCAGACAGAGAATAATGAGCGACTCCAATGTTGCTCCTTATTCTTGCATTGCATACAGTAAAGATAAGAAAATTACCAGCCGCAAGAAACTCATGTTAAGTGATTTTTTTCCTCCTCCAGAAGGATACTGGGAAGAAATAGTTCTCCAGTGTCCTTCTGCTGACCCTGCAAGATCACACGCATGAGATCTCGAGCAAGGCTTGCACAAGTCTCCATGGAGTCCTAGGAGTCCTATGGACACAAGGAGAGGTTACCAGCTGTGGTGAGAACCTGTATAACTTAGCAGCTCCCTAATATTACGAGTCGAGCTGCTGACCTGGCATTTCACTCATAATACAGACAGCAACAGAAAGCTACACCTTGCGCCAAATTTTAACATTTGCATCTCCCGAATAGGTTTCTCCCTTTTGCAGGTCAAAAAAGTCGTTGCTCATCTGGCAAGGTTTTCCACATTATATTTGCATATGTGTATTGGAATTTCTGGTTATAATCAGCCTTCCAATTCACCCCAAATATATTTAATGGGGTTGTACAGGTCACGGACGTTGCTCCACATCAACCTCATTAAGTCAGATCTCCATGGACCTCGCTTTGTACACAGGTCAAGATCATTCTGGAACAGGAAGGGCCTTCCCAGGGGTCAAGTGAGAAAGAATGCGTTGTAACGCAGTTCCTACACTATTTTTGCAGAGGGAACTGTGTTCCTATTGGCTCCTTACACTATTAAGCTTGTATTTTGGTGTTCAGTTGTATGTTTCCCTGTTAAGTCACAATACATATAGGATTTGTCATACATTTTTGGTAAAAGACACACCGCCGCAAGACCACCGAATCGATTCGAAAAACTGCCGAACGCAGCTGCAAACACGCCAAAAAATGCTGTCCACCAGCCAAACAAACTGCCAAATCGATCCTCAAACTACCGACGAGCCGCCGAACAGACCGCCAAACAGGGGTAAAAAAAAACAACAAAAAACCCCCACAACTTTTAAAACGCATTTTAAAAACAAAACTATTGCATGAAAATGCCTGGAAATAATGTATAAGGTCCTATGAATAACCATAAAAAAAGGTATGTTACAGAATATAAAAAAAAAATCGCCATTTAAAAAAAAAAATTGCCTACAAATCCCGAAAAATGCTTACAAAATTCAAAAAAATAAATAATTGAAGAGATTTTTTGTTGCAAATGAAAAGAATAAACGGTTGAATAAACATTTAGGATAAATGGAGATTTTTTTTTACATTGAAACCTATGGGATTCGCCTGCTTAAACCTGTCGAATTAAACCACCGAAAATCGGGGCATTTCACTGACATTTCAGTGCAGTTCAATGTTCTCTATGGGGAATCTCACTGCTGCCGAAGGTCACCGTATTTCGCAGGCAATGCGACAATATTTGGCGAATCTCCAGCTGTTTAAATTGCCGGATAGCCACGAAGTTGCACTGTACGGGGAAATTCACCATTCGGTGCGAGTCCGTGGCCAATTCGCTGCTCTTTGAATAACCCCTTAAGTGACTGAACCCAAATCCCCCCCAGAGAAAAAAAAACCCTTACACCATCATCCTTTCGCCACCACATTTTATGGCAGGTGCCATACATTCCAATAGGAAGCGTGTTCTCCTGGCATCTGGCACACCGGGACGCCGTCATCAGACTTCCAGAAGGTTTAGCGACTAGATAATCCACAGAATGCAAGAATTTGAGTTATTTGACACATTTGAATGTAATTTATGTCCTGAGAAGCCGGACATTGTAAATATTTTACTTCTAGCAAAAAAGAATAAATAATAATTCTCATTCCGTCAAGGTATTCGTGAAACATTGTCCCAATTTGGCTCCGTATTGAATGCAGACGAGGCGAATCTAGAGAGAGAGAGGACAAAAAATGCATTGCAGGATTATATAATGATTAGACAGCGGTGTCACAAATAAATATTGCAGAGATATCTGTAACTAATTAAAATGAAATGCTCCGCATCAAAATTCATTGGAGCCATTCGGCAGAGGAAAATAAATGCTCCGTCGTAAATTGCGGCTTGCGCGTGAGATTTTCGTTTACACGTTGAGTGTTAGGGTAATTCATTAATTGAGTCGTGCCGAAAGTGGATATGAAGTATCCTAGACGGTTGTAGCACCGAGAGGAGATTTGATTGCATCCTGTATCTTCGGCATTGCAGAAACAAGTTCATATTTAGCACAATAAACCGACGGGTTACCAAATGTCAGCAGAGGGAATCACGTTAACCTTTCAACAATTTGGAAGATAGAGCTGTAAACCTCGTGTTGAATAATGACAAATAAATCTATAAATGCTCTGCTCATTTGCATCTCGCTATTGACATCATTTATCCGGCGCTCTTGGAGGAACTGGGAAGGTATTTGCTGGATCTGCGGCGTTCGGGACATGGATAGAGAGAGCATGAAAGGGTTAACGGAGGGGAAAAAAAAAGAGATATCGTGTCTCACAAAGTCTACTTTCAGGCGGCTTGGAAAAAAAAGTTCTCAGCGGTCAGACTGGAAACACGAGTTCCCGATGCACGTTAGATCGCCGGATGAAATTCTGCACCAACATTGCCCCCTGTTGACAGAATTCTGCATAATAGTATGTGTGCCCGGTGATGGTTTTTTGGATTAGAAACGTGTTCCAGATTAAATGTGAGGCTAGAGAATAATTGTGAAAGGTAGTTAGATGTATTTTAAGAAGAAAGTTGCTGTAGCAAATATCAAAATACAAAAATAATGATTTAAAATAAAGTATATATTTTAATTTAGGTTTTTGACACCGTATTCTCACCGTGCAGGCGTCCTCGATGAATTGCTATCTCGGTGCTTCGAATGGTCAGGTGATGGATAAAAAAAAAGGATGGCTGTAGATCCGGGATCTTAAACTCAGGCCCCCCCCCCAGATGTTTATTGCCTACAATTCCCAGAATTCTTTGACCGCGATAAATCTCCAGATGATCATGGGAGTTGTAGTTCAGAAACATCTGAGGGCCAGAATTTGAGATCCCTGCTCTAGATACTGCAAAGGGCCAGCAACCTAGGCCCTCCAGATGTTTTTGTTAACTACATTTCCCATGATGCTCCTTCAAACTAAATAGTGGGTTTAGCATCATGGGAGACATACATCCAAAACATCTTGAGGGCCAAGGCTTCTGACCTCTGTTTTAGAGCATCTCAGGAGGGACCTAAAGCATTTTTCCAAGGGAACATTTTTAACAGATTTTGTGAGGTCTCCAAAAAAAATTTAATTTAGAAAATACGTAAGTAGAGATGTTGCAATGTTGTAGCCGAACAAAATGATTTGATTGAAAAGAAACTATAATGTGTGGTTGTTGCTGGAGCAGTCACATCATGGTCCATGAACATCAACATTATGCAGACAAGTTCCTATTTCCACATTCTTGATAATTAAATGTTCAGAGAGAAATACATACAGGGTTATTCAAAGAGAATCGAAAAGTCACAGCACGTTTGGTGACTTTTTGTTCTCTTCAATTCGGTGCGATTTGGCGATCCATTTCGGCGACCCGGCGGTGTATTCAGCAAGCACCACAAGGCCGTCGTAGTGCAGGGAAAGGCCGCTGTAAACCTGCCGAACACTCACCGCAAACCCAGGCGAATGCACACCGAAACCCGCAAAAACATCTGGATTAACCCCGCCGAACACGGAGAAACCCGAGCAGCCGCTGATCACAGCGCAGAGCAGCCGCCGGAAAAACCTGACACCGCAGACGAATGGAGTGAAAAAAAAAAAACAGTACGCTTGAATGTTTGAAAAGTGAAACGCTGTTTGCAACGAAACTACAGAACGAAAATGTCTGGAATTTACATATAAGATCCAATGAATGATAATAAAAAGGTCTGTTACAGAAAAAAGAAAAAACGATTTAAGAAAAAAACTGAAAAATTTTTTTGTAAACAAATCCCGAAAAATGCCTAAAAGATCCTAAAAAAATCTAAAAATAAAGAGACTTTTTACTGCAGAATAAAATAATCAACGGTTTATTAGATATTGAATTAAAAGAATATTTTTAACATTGAAGCCTATGGGATTCGCCTGAATAAACCTGTCGAATGAAACCACAGAACAGCAGGGCACTTCGGCAACTTTTCACTGCTGTTTTTTTGTTCTCTGACTAGACGGAGCATTGCTTCTCTATGGGGATTTCACTGTCCTCGAACAGGCACCGAACAGGCACCGTATGTGCAGGAAATTCGCCAACATTTGGCGAACTGCCTGCTCTCTGGATAGCCCGAATGGCCAGGAAAGGCAACCGAACGCTGAATTTCACTGTTCGGTTACATTTCGGCTACAATTCGGATCTCTTTGAATAACCCTGATAGATAATTTGGACTGAATAATAGCCTTGTTGAAAGTAGAAACTGGTACTTTTTTCCCGTTTAGAAAACAAATACGCAAGGAAACCAAACATATAATCCCGCAATCAAAATAACTCAATCAAATTTTACTTCATTTGAGACACTGTTTATTTAATTTGTTACTTCAATGTATTGTATCAACAAGAATGAAACTCTACAATCGACCTTTCCTGGAACTATTTCTATCTAATCTACCGTATATACTCGGTATAAGCCGACCCGTGTATAAGCCGACCCCCCTACTTTTTCCAAAAAACCTGGTGAAACTTATTGACTCGCGTATAAGCCTAAGTGGGAAATGCAGCAGCCACTGGTAAATTTCAAAAATAAAAATAGATACCAAAAAAAAAAAAAATACCAATGAGGCATCAGTAATACAGGGCACAGTATTGATACCCAGGTACAGTATGATGAGAGTAATACAGGGCACAGTATTGATACCCAGGGGCAGTATGAAGGAGTAATACAGGGCACAGCATTGATACCCAGGGCAGTATGAAGGAGTAATACAGGGCACAGTATTGATACCCAGGGGCAGTATGAAGGAGTAATACAGGGCCACAGTATTGAATATCCAGGGGCAGTATGAAGGAGTAATACAGGGCACAGCATTGATACCCAGGGGCAGTATGAAGGAGTAATACAGGGCAACAGTATTGATACCGCAGGGGCAGTATGAAGGAGTAATACAGGGCACAGTATTGATACCAGGGGCAGTATGAAGGAGTATACAGGGACAGCATTGATACCCAGGGGCAGTATGAAGGAGTAATACAGGGCACAGTATTGATACCCAGGGGCAGTATGAAGGAGTAATACAGGGCACAGTATTGATACCCAGGGGCAGTATGAAGGAGTAATACAGGGCACAGTATTGATACCCAGGGCAGTATGAAGGAGTAATACAGGGCACAGCATTGATACCCAGGGGCAGTATGAAGGAGTAATACAGGGCACAGTATTGATACCCAGGGGCAGTATGAAAGAGAATACAGGGCACAGTATTGATACCCAGGGGCAGTATGAAGGAGTAATACAGGGCACAGTATTGATACCCAGGGCAGTATGAAGGAGTAATACAGGGCACAGCATTGATACCCAGGGGCAGTATGAAGGAGTAATACAGGGCACAGCATTGATACCCAGGGGCAGTATGAAGGAGTAATACAGGGCACAGCATTGATACCCAGGGGCAGTATGAAGGAGTAATACAGGGCACAGCATTGATATCCAGGGGCAGTATGAAGGAGTAATACAGGGCACAGCATTGATACCCAGGGGCAGTATGAAGGAGTAATACAGGGCACAGCATTGATACCCAGGGCAGCAGTAATGAAGGTAATACAGGGCACAAGCATTGATACCCAGGGCAGTATGAAGGAGTAATACAGGGCACAGCATTGATGGATACCCAGGGCAGTATGAAGGAGTAATACAGGGCACAGCATTGATACCCAGGGGCAGTATGAAGGAGTAATACAGGGCAACAGCACTGATCACAGTATGAAGGAGTAACACAGAGCCCCAGCAGACAGACCTGCTGAGCCGCCAGTCTCAAATGACAGCAGCGCCTGGAGCGGAAGACGCGCATTTCCGGCTCCTCCGCTATGGGGTGCTGCTGTCATCGAAGGAGCAGGCCGGCGCGGGACGGGTGTCCGTGAAATTATCACGGACACCGGCGGGCCTTAATTCTACGGCCGGAGGGCCGGGTACGGCCCGAAAGTTGCCGATTGCTGCGCTCCTTGACTCGCGTATAAGACGAATCGTGTTTTTTTGACTCAAAATCTGAGTAAAAAAACTCGGCTTATATGCGAGTATATACGGTATGTATATGTAGACATTCGGCAACTGATGAATCACAATTACAGGTATTTATAAGGCGCCATCATATCCTACAGCGCTATACAATGTGCTGGACAAAACAAACATAACATTTACAAATCAGTTTGACACATGGGGCTCTATTCCCTGGTGAACGCTAACGTTACCGTTCGGATGTGTGTTACTGCCAGGATAATTGACTTTAGCGCATGCCCCCCAATATTACATTCCTGACGCTAAACCCATAAGAAATCACTTAGCGCATCATTTTTTGCGCTAACTTCCTGCGAGCTTACTATACTTTGTGCATCCTATACTTAACAAGAGGAGCGCAATCATTAATTAGCATTTCAATAAGTGAGGTATTACAAAGTGCTAGCGTTAATTACCACAGCGACGCGCAAGGCTAAATTTTAGATACACCTAAAAGCTGTTGCTAAACGATCCTGCATTTGCAATATCATTAAGCACCCCCTAAACCCCCCCCAAATAAATCAGATACTCACTTCTCATCCTTCGGGGAGAATGGTGGTCTGATCTGCTGCTTCTTGTCACTGGGAGTAGAGTAAAAGTGGGGACAATATATAGGCTTGTGCACCGATTTTTTTTTCGGTTCGATTCGGTTCGATTTTTTGGATTTCTAAACTTTTCGATTCGGCTCGTTTCGACCGATTTCTGTTTCGATTCGGTTCAGCTCGATTCGTTTTTCGTGTACTTTTTTTTTCGGAATATCGACCATTTTTCGTATTTTCGTGTCATTTTGCTCGTTTTTTGTATCGACTTTTCGTAAGTTCGGAAATTTTCGTTTTTTCGGAACGTCTGTTCTCCTCGTTTCAAAGCAATAAATTTCGATTTGACACATTTCAAGTCCATTCGAAAATTCCAAAAATATTTCGTTTCGGATCGGAAAACTTTTTCGGATCTGCCATTTTTGGATCTAAAAATTTTCGGAAATTCGGCCGCATCCGAAAACACGAATCGGGAAATTTCATGAAAATTCCGAAATTCCGAAACCCGAAACGCACATCCCTAGGGACAAATAGTCCCCAGTCTCTCTCCAAGATCACTCCGCAGCACTGTACGATCTTGGAAGAGCTCGCGACCTGGAAGCGCAAGCCTTGATACTCGCAGTGGCACGGAAGTGCTACCACAAGTATTCCAGTGGTTAGGCTGAGTTCCGGAGTGAGGTGCTGAGCTAGCGCCTGCCCTTAAATATTGCATTACAGTGAGGATGCCATTTGAAACCTGCAGGCGCAGATTTTCCCCGTTAATTTCCCCATTTTAATGCGCACTAGTGCCCATGGAGAACGATGGGTAAAGAAGTTCCTGCTCCAGTGTGCTTACAATCTAAGAGGGGAGGGTAAATAGGGTATGAGAAGTAATGGGATATATGGGGGTTGTGTGGGAGATAGATCAGGGAATGTGCAATGGGGGATTATAAAGTGAGTTGATTGGCCTCTCTGAAGTAATGCATTTTTAGAGACATTTTAGTAGATTGGAGGCACAGGTAGAGCCGAATGTGACAAGGGATAAGATTCAGGGCGTTATAATGTCTGAAAATCCCTGTACAGTACAGATACAAGGTGTTACTGTAATTGTCATACACAGGCATTATGCAGCACATACAGATACAAGGTGTTACTGTAATTCCCATATACAGGCATTATGCAGCACATACAGATACAATGTGTTACTGTAATTCCCATACACAGGCATTATGCAGCACATACAGATACAAGGTGTTACTGTAATTCCCATACACAGGCATTATGCAGCACATACAGATACAAGGTGTTACTGTAATTGCCATACACAGGCATTATGCAGCACATACAGATACAAAGTGTTACTGTAATTGTCATACACAGGCATTATGCAGCACATACAGATACAAGGTGTTACTGTAATTCCCATATACAGGCATTATGCAGCACATACAGATACAATGTGTTGCTGTAATTGCCATACACAGGCATTATGCAGCACATACAGATACAAAGTGTTGCTGTAATTGCCATACACAGGCATTATGCAGCACATACAGATACAAGGTGTTACTGTAATTTCCATACACAGGCATTATGCAGCACATACAGATACAATGTGTTACTGTAATTGCCATACACAGGCATTATGCGGCACATACAGATACAAGGTGTTGCTGTAATTTCCATACACGGGCATTATGCAGCACATACAGATAAAAGGTGTTGCTGTAATTGCCATACACAGGCATTATGCAGCACATACAGATACAAAGTGTTGCTGTAATTGCCATACACAGGCATTATGCAGCACATACAGATACAAGGTGTTACTGTGATTTCCATACACAGGCATTATGCAGCACATACAGATACAATGTGTTACTGTAATTGCCATACACAGGCATTATGCGGCACATACAGATACAAGGTGTTGCTGTAATTTCCATACACGGGCATTATGCAGCACATACAGATAAAAGGTGTTGCTATAATTGCCACACACAGGCATTATGCAGCACATACAGATACGAGGTGTTACTGTAATTCCCATACACAGGCATTATGCAGCACATACATATTAGGGATGAGCTGTTCGGTTCGGAGTTCAATTCGAACATCGCCTGTTCGCGAACTACGAACATTTCTGCATGTTCGCCGCATTTTCGCCCACAATGCACCACAATGGACCACAATGCACTTTTCCACTGGCCTGAAGCTTGTAACTGGCTACAGCGTTGCACCTGACCACAGGTCAGGTGCAAGACAGGTTCAAGACTATGCCAATCACGGCTCAGAGTCCTGATTGGGCAAAATTTGCCCAATCATGGGCTCACAGAGCTAAATCCCGCAGTACACTATATAAGGCTTCACAGAGCGCTTCAGCACGCATTTGAGAGGAGATTTGAGAGGAGATTGTTCTTGTGTTAGTGTGTGTTCTCACTGCCAGTCTGCCACCAGCTACTGGGGGGGTCTCATTTCTACAAAATATCTGGGAATTGTTCTAATCTGTGTGTTCTCACTGACACCCAGTATTTTGGGGTCAGTAATTTCTACAAAATATCTGGGAATTGTTCTAATCTGTGTGTTCTCCCCCAGCAACTATTTGGGGGTCAGTAATTTCTACAATATTTGGGAATTGTTATAATCCGTGTGTTCTCACTGGCTGCCACCCAGTATTTTTGGGGGAGGGGTCAGTAATTTCTACAAAATATTTGGGAATTGAGGTAATCTGTGTCTCGTCACTGCCACCAGCAACTATTTTGGGGGGTCAGTAATTTATACAAAATATTTGGGAATTGAGGTAATCTGTGTCCCGCCACTGCCACCAGCAACTATTTTGGGGGGTCAATCATTTATACAAAATATTTGGGAATTGAGGTAATCTGTGTCTTGTCACTGCCACCAGCAACTATTTGGGGGGTCAGTAATTTCTACAAAATATTTGGGAATTGAAGTAATCTGTGTCTTGTCACTGCCACCCAGAATTTTGGGGGGTCAGTCATTTATACAAAATATCTGGGAATTGTTCTAATCTGTGTCTTGTCACTGCAACCCATCAGGGGGTCTCACTAATTTATAGGAGGTTTCTGGGACTTGTAATCTGTGTCTTCTCACTGCCAGCTATCAGGGGGTCCCACATACTTCTAGCAGATTTCTGCATATAGTAATTTGTATCTTGTCACTGGCACCTATCAGGGGGTCTCACTGATTTTATGAGAGTTTCTGGGATTGTAATCTGTGTCTTGTCACTGGCTGCCAGCTATCAGGGTGTCTCACTGAGTATACCAGAGTTCTGGAAATCTTTAATCTTTATACCAGAGTTCTGTATATACTTAAGCTATATATCACTCACCATGTCAGAAAGACCAAAAAGGACAGGCAGACGCTCCCAGACACAGATATGAGGGCAAGCAGCCTCTGTGACGGGAGGCTGTGCCTCTGGTCGTCATGGACGTGGTGCATCCGCTGCAGGGGCACGCTTGTCCTTTCTAACAGGTGCTGGCCATCTTAAGAAGCAGCAACATACCGAGGATTTGGTGGATTAGCTAACCAGGCCATCCTCATCCTCCGAGTCCTCTGCCAGCCAGGCTTGTAGTGCTTTACAGTCCACCTCCGCTGCCAAAGCATCTAATGCAGCTGCCATGTCCACAGCTACTACTGCCGTAGCCTCACTATCACACACGGAGGAGTCCGCTGAACTGTTTGACTACAATGACAGTGACATGCTGCTTGAGGATGCGCAGCAAGTACAGTGCTCTGATTCAATCTCTGAGGTTGAGGAAGGGAGTATAATCAACCTAGAGGAAGGGGGTGCCAGTGATGACACACAAATAACTGGCACTCATGTTGTCCCAGCAGCTGCAGCATACTGCCAAGTTGGCTCCAGTGACGAGGAGATAGGGGGTGATGACGATGATGATGAGGTCACTGACTCCATCTGAGTGCCTGATCAAACACAGGAGTCAAGTGAGGAGGAGGAGGCACAACAAGCACGAGGCACAACATCCATTATGACCAACCGTAGCACTAGCCAGTCCAAGGCATCAGATGTCAGAGCTGCTCAGGTGCAGAGCGCTGTTGTCTCAAAGCACACATCCAGGAACTCTGCTGTCTGGGAGTTCTTTAAGAAATGTGCAGCAGACCCCATCGTTGCTATTTGTAATTGATGTCAGATGAGGCTCAAGCGTGGGAAAGACACTGGACGCTTGGGTACCACGTGCTTGAGGCGACATATGACCACCTGCCTCACATCCCTTTGGCACGGAACTTTGCGTAGGTCCTTCTCCTCCTCTGTCTCTACCCCCACTATATGGCCTGCCATGTCATTGCCTGCAACCTCCACTGACAGGGATGATGCTACAGTAATGGATGTACCAGGTCCTTCCTCACAATGTGACAGCATCCCATCAGTTGAAGATTTACGCAGTCAGATTACGTTGCCCCAGCTGCTGCAGCATAAGAAAAAATATAGTCCCAACCATCCCCAAGCACAGCGTCTAAATGCCAGCTTTGCAAAATTACTCGCATTGCAGCTGCTACCTTTCCAGCTGGTGGACTCTGCTCCCTTCCGTGAATTTGCTGAATGTGCTGTACCACAGTGGCATGTTCCAAAATGCCATTACTTTTCACGGAGAGGCCATTCCAGCACTATACCAGCACGTGGAAGACAATGTTATTGAGTCATTGGGAAGGCAGTCAGCAGCAAGGTGCATGTGACTTTAGACACGTGGTCCAGCAAGCATGGACAGGGTCGTTACATTTCCTTCACGGCACACTGGGTAACTCTGATTGCAGCTGGGAGGGATCCAAGATGGGGCTCTGTGCTGGAGCTTGTTCATCCACCACGCCTCCAGAAAGCTGCTTGTATGAGGTCTGTCTGCTCCACCACCACCACCTCTTCCTCCTCCTCCTTCCTGTGTCTCTGGCGAAGTGGCAGTTAAAACCGACACCTGACAGGGCTACGCAATGGCTCAAGCAAAAAGATGCCATACTGTGCTTGAGCTGGTTTGTTTAGGGGACAGGAGCCACGCCAGGCCAGAAATTCTTTCAGCTCTGCAGGGGCAGGTGCAGAGATGGTTAACACCATGCCAGTTTCAGCTGGGAATGGTCGTCTCTGATAATGGCAGCAACCTTCCCTCCGCCCTACGCCTGGGTAAGTTGACGCATGTACCATGCCTAGCACACATCCTAAATCTGGTGGTACAGCGTTTCCTAAACAGATACCATGGGCTGGCAGAGCTTCTCAGCCAGGCCAGAAAAGTCTGCAGCCACTTCAGACGGTCATTCCCAGCAAGTGTTCGCCTGGCAGAAATTCAAGGAGAATTCCATCTTCCCCACAAACCGTCTGATCTGTGACATGCCCACCAGGTGGAACTCGACATTAGCAATGCTGCAGCATCTGCACAAGCAGCAGAGGGCCATCAACGAGTACCTGTGTGAGTACGGCACAAGAACAGGTTCAGGTCAACTTGTTTTTTTTACCCCCCCCCCGCAGTGGCTGATGATCAAGGATGCATGCACTGTACTGTCACCATTGGAGGAGGCAACGAGGATGGTGAGCAGGGACAGTGCATGCATCAGTGACACAATTCCTTTAGTGTTCCTGCTGGAGCACTCTCTGCGGGGAATTATAGATGTGGCTCTAGAGGCAGAGCAGCGGGAGGAAGAGGAGGCCTTCCCTAGCTCTCAAGGCCCCAGTCTTTCTGCAGACAGCATTCCAGCGGATCCTCCTCAGATCAGACAGGAGGAGGAGGAGGAAGAATATTTAAGTAGTGGGGGCATTGAAGGTAGGGATTCCTCAAGGGAGGGTTTTGTGTGCCCAGAAACACAAGGACTAGTATGTGGCTGGGAGGAGGAAGTGCACAATGGGGTCATCCTCCTCATTGACCAGGAAGACTCGGAAGCTAATGCCACCTCCAACCTATGCTGCATGGGCTCCCTTATCCTGCAAAGCCTGCTAAAGGACCCCAGGATTCGTGCTATCAAGGAGAGGGATCATTACTGGTTGGCAACCCTTCTTGATCCACGATACAAGGGTAAAGTTGCAGAGCTCATCTTGCCCGCACAGAGGGAGCACAGGATGAAAAAACTTGAGGATGCTTTAAAGCGACACTTGTGTAACACCTTTCCAGGCACTGGTAGGTTACCAAGTGATGACACAGGTGCTTCTGAGGCTGAGGATGATCAGAGGAATAGTGGTGAAGGCCGGGGCCGCTTGACCGATGCCTTTTTAAAAAATTTTAGTCCACGACGCCCAGGGACGCCAAATGTAGGCACCCATTGCCAGCGTCTTCACCATATGGTGCAGGACTACCTAGGGGCAAGGGCAGACCTGGATACCTTTCTAGCAGATGATCCACTGGCTTAGTGGGTGATGAGATTGGATCACTGGCCAGAATTTAGCCAATATGCTATGCAGCTACTAGGTTGCCCTTCATCCAGCGTGCTTTCTAAAAGGACGTTCAGTGCCGCTGGAGGTTTTGTCACAGACAAAAGAGTGTGTCTGTCCACTGACTCTGTAGACCGGCTGACATTTATAAAAATGAATCAGTCCTGGATCAGCAGCTATCAATCCCCTGATGCTGACGTAATGGAATAGATCGGGGATGTCTGCTGCATTCACAAAACCTCCAGCACTTAACTCTTCCATGGGGTATCACCATCTCCCCATCAAACCAAGTTCGCTGTCTTGGAGTTACACTTGACTCTGCTCTTTCCTTCATCCCCACATCAAGACTCTTTTCCTCCTGCCGATACCAACTGCGTAATATTTCCAGAAATTCGACCATTTCTTACCGCTGTCACCACAAAACAACTCATACACGCCCTGGTAATATCCCGACTAGACTATTGCAATAATCTCTTATCTGGCCTCCCTCTGTCCCGCCTCTCCCCCCTACAATCCATCCAGAACGCCTCCGCCAGGCTAATTCACCTCACCCGCCGCTCTGTCTCTGCCGCTCCCCTCTGCGAGTCCCTTCACTGGCTCCCCATCCACTGCAGAATTAAGTTCAAAATCCTTATCCTTACCTACAAAACCCTCACTAACTCAGCTCCCCACTACCTGTCCTCACTAATCACCAAATACACCCCAGCCCGCTCCCTAAGGTCAAACAGTGACCTGCGCCTAGCTTCTCCCCGCATCACCTCTTCCCATGATAAACTGCAGGATTTCTCACGCGCAGCCCCCACTTCTGGAACGCTCTCCCTCGTACTGTCAGACTTTCTCCTAACTTCTCTTCCTTCAAACGCTCCCTTAAAATTCCTATTTAGGGACCTACCACCCAACTCACTGACGCAACCATCAATCACTCTCACCTTACAGTCCTCTCCTCCTGTTTCCAACCCCAACCCTCCCAGATTGTGAGTTCCTATGGGAATAGGCCCTCATCTCCTCCTGTACTGTTTGTCAAATGTTGTTCAATGTATTGTAACCCTGTCTATACTGTGCTTATTGTACAGCGCTGCGGAATATGCTGGCGCTTTTATAAATAAAGAATAATAATAATAATACCACAAAAGGGTTACGGTGTGAAGGCACTTGCTGACATGAAAGGCACAATATTTGGCAGCACTGACGCCTGTGCCACATTTATATAATTTAACCCTTTCACTGCTGAGGACGTGTGGGGAAAGTCCTCATTGACTCCTAAGGAAAGATAGGGGTGGAGATAGGGGGTTCCTTTGAACCACGATATCTCCCCACTGTTGGCAGCTAGAGGGTCATGCTTGTTATCAGTAGAAAGGCCAGAGCATGGCCTTTCCAATGATACCAAACATGACCATGTTTAAAGTAAAGAAGAAAAATTAGACCCGAGATGGCTCAGCAGTGAAGGGGTTAAATTTTTTGAACCGCAGGGTCCAACCCTGCACTCTTCCACAATACCATGAAAGGGTTACGGTGTGAAGGCACTTGCTGCGACCAAAGGCACAATATTTGGGTGCACTGACGTCTTTACCAGATTCTTATCTTTTTAAAATAGGACCGCATGGTCCACACCTGCACTCTTCCACAATACCACAGAGGGGTTACTGTATGATGGCACTTGCTGGCCTGGCACCTCAGGCACAATATTTGGCTGCACTGACGTCTTTACCAGATTCATATCTTTTTAATATAGGATCGCATGCTCCACCCCTGCACTCTTCCACAATACCACAGAGGGGTTACGGTGTGACGGCACTGTTGCTGAAGCTAAAGGCACAATTTTAAAGCACCTATTGTTACTTTCATCCAAAACCTGCATAAGTTTCACCATAATTTAGCCAAAAAAATCACTAAACTTTTTCTGCGCGTCCTAAAATGTCTTTTCATACAGGCTGCTGCCCCAAGCAGTTGTTTATGAATAGATTAAAGGAAAAGCATTTACCGTCATTTGAAACATCATTTTTTTGTTTTAAAATGTTTCTATACATCCTAGAAATCTGCCACTTCACAGGCAGGTTATGGCACTCTAAAAATCGAACTTTGAGTCCCATTGACTTGCATGGAGTTCGTGTTCGAGTTCGAATTCGAACTTTTGAAAAGTTTGAGTTCGAATGCGAACCGAACTCGGGGGTGTTCAGCTCATCCCTAATACAGATACAAGATGTTGCTATAATTGCCACACAGGCATTATGAAGCACATACAGATATTGGTATTTTTGCAGAAGCTGCATTGCTAATAATCTCATTATGATCATTACAAACCCCCTTAAGCAGGAGATCTCACCATTCTATTTATCTATCTGCTGCACATTTACTGTATACGACACAAATGCCCATTTCTGCCTGTATTCTGATCATGCAATGCCCGTTTGAAAATAATAGGAGACACCATCTTGAGCTCAGAGCCTTTCATCCTCGCAATTTTTCTGGAAAGGATAAAAAATGCATGAAAACATAAAAATCGGCATATTTAATATTTTAATCTTTTACATATCAAAGAATAAAAATATTTAGGCAAAATTGTTATTATACCGGCATTTAAGTGTTAACAAAGCACTCCTTGTTTCAAATAAATGTTATTATAATTTATATTATGAAAACGAGAGAAATCTCAATGTATCCTTCCTGGTAAAATCCTTTATAAATAAATAAAATAAATAAATATCATTTAACACTATCAGGGTTATTCAAAGAGAATCGAAAAGTCACCGCACGTTCGGTGACTTTTCGTTCTCTTCAATTCGGGGCGATTTGGCGATCCCATTTCGGCAACCGTGCTGTGTATTCAGCAAGCACCACAGGGCCGTCGAAGTGCAGGGAAAAGCCGCTGCAAACCCGACCAAACTCACCGCAAAAACACGGCGAATGCACGCCGAAACCCGCAAAAACATCTGGAGTAACCCGCCGAAAATGCCAGAAAAACCCGAGCAGGAGCCGATCACACGCAGTGCAGCCGCCGGAAAAAGCCGACACCGCAGGCGAATGGAGTGAATAAATTAGAAAAACAGTTTGCTTGAATGTCTGAAAAGTGAAACGCTGTTTGCAAAGAAACTACTGAGCGAAAATGTCTGAAATTTACATATGATCCAATGAATGATAATAAAAAGGGCTGTTACAGAAAAAATAAGTAAAGTTAAAAAAAATAAATAAAAAAATATCGGAATTTGTTTAAAAACAAAAATTCCAGAAAAAATGCTTAAAATATCTTGAAAAAGTAGATACCCTGATTCCCCCTCCCCTCCCCCTCCCCTTTTTCCCCCTTTCTTTTTCTCAGATATTTTTTTTTTGCTTCTTTTTCTTTTTCATTTGATTGATTGTTGTTATATTGTTGAAAATTTTAATAAAAATTTATATTTTAAAAAAATATATATATATATATAATCTTAAAAAATCTATAAATAACGAGACTCTTTACTGCAGAATATTATAATCAACGGTTTATTAGATATTGAATTAAAACAGGAATATTTTTAACATTGAAGCCTATGGGATTCGCCTGAATAAATCTGCCGCATGAAGCCACCGAATGGCAGGGCAATTTGGCAACTTTTCACTGCTGGGTTTTGTTCTCTTAATAGACGAAGCATTGCTTCTCTATGGGGATTTCACTGCCCTCGAACAGGCACCGTATGTGCAGGCAATTCGCCAGGATTTGGCAAATTGTCTGCTCTCTGAATAGCCGAATGGCCAAGAAAGGTAACCGAACGCTGATTTTCAGTGTTCTGTTCCCTTTCGGCAGCCATTCGGATCTCTTTGAATAACCCTGCTAATCTCGATAATCTTCCTTTAATTCACTTCACACGGTGCACATTGATACATTATCTGTTGCTCTCTGGTTGCTAGGCAGAACCTTATGCTGATCACTTAAGTTATCGTGGCGAGAGTCCGAAATGTCACTTCTTTTTTTCAGTTATTAGTGTTCATAAAGTCCAAACACAAAGGAATTCACTGGTAAAACCTGTTTTTCACAATATAAATATCAATATATTTATTTTTTAACGGTGTGTTACATGTAATAAAGACTCTGTGAAGCTGAAATATTGATTTGTTTTCATTTATTACAATATTATTAAATGTGAAAAGACATCAGCATGTGGCCCTGCCATCCTTACCTTATGACACCGTACGGTTGGCATATAATCTGTTTCATTTTGCATTTTGTAGTAGAGTGCCCGGTTCAAATCATTAACCCCTCTTCTTCTCTCTCTTTCTCGAGATAGATATGCAGGGTTATTCAGAGAGAGGTGAAACTCTGGAGAACTTTTGGAGAAGTGAAAATTCTAGGTCAAAATAGCCAAACCAGAAAAATTCTCCCATTTATCTCACTTTCCAAATCAGCTATTTTGACCTAAAATTTTCACTTCTCCAAAAGTTCTCCAGAGTTTCACCTTTCTCTGAATAACCCTAATAGATAACCCTAATAGAGTATGCATACAGTATATTTATGTAATTTTGGGTTCTGATTTCGGCAAGTAAATATAAAGTAAAAGTAAAATAAAAAAGCATAAATAAATAAAAAAAACAACTCTGTAAAAATACCTTTAAGAGATTAATTACGTGGTTATGTAAAGGATGTATCTAATCAGAGTTGAGAGTTGGAGCCCAAGTGCTTTGATGAATATATTCTAGAACTGTAAAACTAGTGCTTATTTATCCAATATCACTGTGTCATGACTCACGATATACAGTATATTAATATATAGTAATGTACCAATATTACAAGCATATAAAGTTGCTGCTCTTTGATAATAATGTGACAAAGCATACGAGGTGAAAACACTTAAGGGGTTATTCAGAAAGCACCAAAATGTGACCGACAAATTCCCTGACCCTGCAGTGAATTCAGCATTCAGAGCAGGGTCCCCGAAGTGCGGGGAAAAGCCGCCGCACGGATCTGAAAAATTGGCCAAAAATTGCTGAAAATCGGCCGATAACCTGGCGATATGTTCCAAAAAAAATTGGATCAATTCGAAACGCCACAGAAAACATGCCAAGCGTACCTAACGATCCGAATGCGTCCGAAAAAGTAGACGATCCAATGAACACAACGACGACCAGCCGCCGGAGAAAGCCGACAAGCTGACGAACGGGGTATAAAAAAAACCCCAACAAAACGATTGAAACTTTCAAAATCTAAAAATGTCTAGAATGAACATATAAGGTCCTATCAATAATAATAAAAAGGTCTGTTACAGAAAAGAAACGTTATTTAATACAAAATCGCGTAAAAGATAATTTTGATGAAAAATGCCTTAAAAAATCCTTAAGAAATAAATAAAGAGACTTTTTGCTGCAAATTAAAAGAATAAACGGTTTAATTGATATTGAATTTTAGGTGAAATTATTGATTCCTTTTTTTTTATGGTATTTTTTATTTTAACAGACCGTTTTATTATTCTTATATAGACCTTTTTTATTATCGCCACACATTTTCATGCATTTTTATTGTTCGAAACACCTTTTTTAAAAATAGACGAGTTCGGCACACCCTGCGGTGAATAGTGAATTCACCGCAGGGTCAGCAAACTGAAATGGTCGAATTGCATCCAAGTGCGCCAAACGAAAGAGCACCGAAATTTCACTGAATGAATGATTCTCTCCAGCTGATCCACAGTGCACAGAACTACAGTTGCTTCCTATGGTCAGCAGGTGGCGATATCTCCATGACAAATAGGTTATAACAGTAAGGAATACATTGGGAATATTCTTTAGTATAACTAATTAAAAATGATTTTCCAAAAACCAACCAACGGGCTTAAAACACAAAAATCAAGATTATACGATACATTGATTTGGGACCTGAAAGTATTTTTATGAATCTGTGTTTGTGCATAATGTCTGCATAGGTTTTATTGACTATTGTACCCTGTAGTACGTAGTTAGTCTTGAACAGTGATGGCGATCCTTGGTACCGCAGATATTTCAGAACTACATATCCCATGATGCCTAGCCAGGAATAAAGCTGTGGGCGCATCATGGGACACATAGTTTAAAAATATCTAGGGAGCCGAGTTTCGCTATCAATGGCCTAGAACTTAGAAACAAGTATAAGGTTTCGGTCACTACCCTGAAACAGCAGCCACAGTTATAGAGGGTATCAATTTTACCTAATATTATGTTGTTAACCCCTTCACATCCAAAAATCAAGATAAGTCGGGTCTTCAAAGACATCATCGGGAGTCTGATACGGAGTTTTCTCGATCTGCAGCTAAGCAGGACCAAAGCAAATGAAATCAGTTTATTGCAAACAAATTTCTTTAATATTTGGGTTCCGGAAGGTCATCTCAAAGTTTTAACATCGTGGGCAACTGGGCATGACACTGCAGCTGCTAACACTTTTTAAAATCAGCTGGGGAATGTCTCTATCAGATTATTCCCTCGCTGATCCTGCACAGAGCCCAGAACTAATGTTACTATTATTGTCATCATTTATATAGCACTAACAGTTTCCGCAGCGCTTTACAATAAACAAAGGGAACGAGATAAATGGACATAGGATGGAAACAAGAGGTGTAGAGGGCCCTGAGGACCTCATATGGAGCTTAATTCCACTTGACCAGCAGATGGCGACAACTGCCTACCGAATAGGTTATTACAGTATGAAATACCTCGGAAATATTCCCAAATATGATCCCCCCCGCAAAAAAAACCACTGGTTCCTGACAGTATTTTTTTTAACCACTTGGTTCTGAATGGGTTAAACATCTTCATCATAAAAACTATCTAAATAAACATATTTTTTGCATAAAGTAAGGATTTTCATGTATAAATTATCAAACTTTTTGCAAACTAATGGTATATATATATGTATATAGAGAGAGTATATGCACAGTATATATTCACGTGGTATGTATTTATTAAATGTATATTTCATGTAGGACTTTTTTGTTTGTGTGCAGTTTACTACATAGTTTCTCTTTGAGATTTTGTCGATATAGACAGGTATGATAGATGCACAAATCATTCCTCCCTGAAGTAATGTGTCTGAGACCTTATCTGCAATGTTTTATGTCTAGATTTGGGCAGAGCCGATGACCACAACGATATAAGCAAATTAGAAAAATTCAAGTCACAAAGATCAAATGACCACAACATGATCAACTCCAGCATGAGCTACAAATCAAAGTCAATTATTCTTTTTTTTTAATATGGATTTGCACAAACTTTCAGAATCTTGAGGCAATAAATTAGTTAATGATTTGTAACCCGTTTTGTTTTTGGAAGACCCACAAGGTCACATCTCCTCGATTCAATTCATCATAACGATAGCTAAAATCTCCAATATCGTATTACGCTTCTTTATAGCACCAACAAAACAGATTAGATCTGGGACGTTTAAAAACACAAGAACAGTGTACGTTTTGGCAGATCTGAAGTGAGAGTGAACAGAGTCAAAGGAAAATAAATCTTAGATCATTTTCTGTTATAAAGATCCAGCATGAAGTACACACATAAAATCTATCCATATCTATCTATCTTGTATCGGTCTATTTATCTGTATCTATCTTTCTAGCTATTTAGCTATGGATCTATCATCTATCCGTCTATCATGTATCTTGTATTTATCTATGAATCATCTATTCATCATGCACCTACATATCTATGTATTTGTCTGTAGCCATCTATCTAGCTATCTATTTAGGAAAAAAGAGAACTGCAGTATTATATACAACCTTTAAATGGTCGGTATCTCTGAAATGACAGCCAGTACTTGGATAAATTGCAGTAACTAGAAATGTAGAAAAACCATCATAGCATAACACTGTATAAAATTTAATATATAAAAAATCCAGCACAAAAGCCACTCACAAGATAAGTGGCACACATTTCAATAAAAGTGTGCACATAAGCATTTTAAACAAATCGTCCGAATATTCACCGCCTCCGGAATGCGTAGTCCTCTGGGAATAAGTTTAGAAGGAGGATCCTGGCCAAGGTAGCCTCCAAAGAAACCACTGCAGCTGTCCAAGGGGAAACAAGTTCTCACGGACCAGCGGGTCAGACGACCGGAAACTTGGGTACATCCAGAGTCAGCAGACCGGCAGGAGGACGATGAAATGAACGGGACACAGGTCATTTAACCCCTTCACTGCGGAAGACGTGTGGGGAACATCATGGGAGTCTCCTGCTATATGCGGAGGATGGTCCCCACACGTCTTCTGCTTACCGGGAGCTCCCTCGTATGCTCACTAGGGATGAGCGGTTCGGGTTCGGACAGTTCAAGCAGATCGCGAACACCGAACATTTCCGGGTGTTCGCCGCATGTTCGACCACAATGGACCACAATGCATTTTCCCACTGGCCTGAAGCTCCTAATTGGCTACAGCCTTGCACCTGACCACAGGTCTGGTGCAAGACTGGTTCAACACTATGCCAATCACCGCTCAGAGTCCTGATTGGGCAAGTTTTGCCCAATCATGGGCTCACAGAGCTAAGTCCCGCAGCACACTATATAATGTTTCCACGCAGCGCTTCTGCACGCATTTCAGAGGAGATTTCAGAGGAGATAGTTGTGTCTTGTTACTGCCGGTCTGCCACACTACTGGGGGGGTCTGGGGGTGTCTCATTTCTACCAAATATCAGGGAATTTGGGTGATGTGTGTCTTGTCACTGTGCCAGCAATTTGTTTTGGGGTTTACAACTTTGTTGAAAACATTTGTGAATTGAGGTGATCTTCTGTGTCTCGTCACACAGCCAGCAAGTTTTTTTGAGGCTCACTAATTTCTTTAAAACATTTGTGAATTGAGGTGATCTGTGTCTCGTCACACATCCAGTACCACACTGTATTTTGGGCTCACTAATTTCTACAAAACATTTGTGAATTGAGGTGATCAGTGTCTCGTCACACATCCAGTACCACGCTGTATTTTGGGGCTCACTAATTTCTACAAAACATTTGTGAATTGAGGTGATCTGTGTCTCGTCACACATCCAGTACCACGCTGTATTTTGGGGCTCACTAATTTCTACAAAACATTTGTGAATTGAGGTGATCTGTCTCTTGTCACTGGCTGCCAGCTTTCAGTGTGTCTCACTGAGTTATACCAGAGTTCTTTAAATCTTTATACCAGAGTTGAATCAGAGTTCTGTATATATTAATCTATATATCACTCACCATGTCTGAAAGAACAAAAAGGACAGGCAGACGCTCCCAGCTACAGATAAGAGGGCAAGCAGCCCCTGTGTCGGGAGGCTGTGCCTCTGGTCGTGGTGGACGTGGTGCATCCTCTGCAGGGGCACGCTTGTCCTTTCTAACTGGTGCTGGCCGTCTTAAGCAGCAGCAACATACAGAGGACTTGGTGGATTGGCTAACCAGGCCATCCTCATCCTCCGAGTCCTCTGGGAGCCAGATTTCTAGTGCTTTACAGTCCACCTCAGCTGCCAAAGCATCTAATGCAGCCTCCATGTCCACAGCTACTCCTGCCGTAGCCTCGCTATCACACACGGAGGAGTCAGCTGAATTGTTTGACTACAATAAGAGTGACATGCTGCTTGAGGATGCGCAGCAAGTACAGTGCTCTGATTCAATCTCTGAGGTTGAGCAAGGGAGTATAATCAACCTAGAGGAAGGGGGTGCCAGTGATGACACAGAAATAACTGGCACTCATGTTGCCCCAGCAGCTGCAGCATACTGCCAAGTTGGCTCCAGTGATGAGGAGATAGGGGGTAAAGATGACAATGATGATGAGGTCACTGACTCCACCTGGGGGCCAGATCGAACAGAGGAATCAAGTGAGGAGGAGGGGGAGGAGGAGGCACAGCAAACACGAGGCACAACATCCTCTGTGACCAACTGTAGCACTAGCCAGTCCAAGGCATCACATGTCAGAGCTGCTCCGGTGCAAAGCGCTGTTGTCTCAAAGAACACATGCAGGAAGTCTGTTGTCTGAGATTTCTTTAAGAAATGTGCAGTAGAGCGCAGCATTGCTATTTGTAATCTATGTCAGATGAGGCTTAAGCATGGGAAAGATACCAGACACTTGGGTACCATGTGCTTGAGGCGACATATGAACAAGTGCCACACATCCCGTTGGCGCAAAACTTTGCGTAGGTCCTCCACCTCCTCATCTGTCTCTACCCCCAATGTATGTCCTGCCATGTCATTGCCTACAAGCTCCACTGACAGGGATGATGCTACAGTAATGGATGTACCAGGTCCTTCCTCAGAATGTGACATCATCCCAGTAGCTGAAGATTTACGCAGTCAGAATACGTTGCCGCAGCTGCTGCAGCAAAAGAAAAAATATAGTCCCAACCATCCCCAAGCACAGCGTCTAAATGCCAGCTTTGCAAAATTACTCGCATTGCAGCTGCTGCCTTTCCAGCTGGTGGACTCTGCTCCCTTCCGTGAATTTGCTGAATGTGCTGTACCACAGCGGCAGGTTCCAAAACGCCATTACTTTTCACGCAAGGCCATTCCAGCACTATACCAGCACGTGGAAGACAATGTTATCCAGTCATTGGGAAAGGCAGTCAGCAGCAAGGTGCATGTGACTTTAGACACGTGGTCCAGCAAGCATGGACAGGGTCGTTACATTTCCTTCACGTCACACTGGGTAACTGATTGCAGCTGGGAGTGATCCAAGACGGGGCTCTGTGCTGGAGCTTGTTCATCCACCACGCCTCCAGAAAGCTGCTTGTATGAGGTCTGTCTGCTCCACCACCACCACCTCTTCCTCTTCCTCCTCCTTCTCTGTCTCTGGCGAAGTGGCAGTTAAACTGACGCCTGACAGGGTCTACGCAATGGCTCAAGCAAAAAGATGCCATACTGTGCTTGAGCTGGTTTGTTTAGGGGACAGGAGCCACACCGGGTCAGATATTTTGTCATCTCTGCAGGGGCAGGTGCAGAGATGGTGAACACCACGCCAGCTTGAGCTGGGAATGATCGTCTGCTATAATGGCAGCAACCTTCTCTCCGCCCTACGCAAGGGTAAATTGACGCATGTACCATGCCTAGCACACGTCCTAAATCTGGTGGTACAGCGTTTCCTAACCAAGTACCCAGGGCTGCCAGAGCTTCTCACCCAGGCCAGAAAAGTCTGCAGCCACTTCAGATGGTCATTCCCAGCAAGCGTTCGCCTGGCAGAAATTCAAAGAGAATTCCACCTTCCCACAAACCGTCTGATCTGTGACATGCCCACCAGGTGGAACTCGACATTAGCAATGCTGCAGCGTCTGCACAAGCAGCAGAGGGCCATCAATGAGTACCTGTGTGAGTATGGCACAAGGACAGGTTCAGGGCAACTTGTTTTTTCCCCCCCACAGTGGCTGATGATCAAGGATGCATGCACTGTACTGTCACCATTTGACGAGGCAACAAGGATGGTGAGCAGGGACAGTGCATGCATCAGTGACACAATTCCTTTAGTGTTCCTGCTGGAGCACACTCTGCAGGGAATTATAGATGTGGCTCTAGAGGCAAAGCAGCGGGAGGAAGAGGAGGCCTTCCTTAGCTCTCAAGGCCCCAGTCTTTCCGCAGACAGCATTCCAGCGGGTCCTACTCAGATCAGACAGGAGGAGGATGAGGAATATTTAAGTAGTGGGGGCATTGAAGGTGGGGATTCCTCAAGGCAGGGTTTTGTGTGCCCAGAAACAGAAGGGCTTGTGCGTGGCTGGGAGGAGGAAGTGCACGATACGGTCATCCTCATTGACCAGGAAGACTCGGCAGCTAATGCACCTCCAACCTACGCTGCATGGGCTCCCGAATGATGCAAAGCCTGCTAAAGGACCCCAGGATTCGTGCTATCAAGCAGAGGGATCATTACTGGTTGGCAACCCTTCTTGATCCACGATACAAGGGGAAAGTTGCAGAGCTCATCCTGCCCGCACAGAGGGAGCACAGGATGAAAAAACTTGAGGACTCTCTAAAGCGACACTTGTGTAACACCTTTCCAGGCACTGGTAGATTACCAAGTGCTGACACACGTGCTTCTGAGGCTGCGGGTGATCAGAGGAATAGTGGTGAAGGCCAGGGCCGCTTGACTGATGCTTTTTTAAATTTTTTTAGTCCTCGACGCCCAGGGACGTCAAATGTAGGCACCCATTGCCAGCGTCTTCATCATATGGTGCAGGACTACCTAGGGGCAAGGGCAGACCTGGATACCTTTCCAGCAGATGATCCACTGGCTTACTGGGTGTTGAGATTGGATCACTGGCCAGAACTTAGCCAATATGCTATGCAGCTACTAGGTTGCCCTTCATCTAGCGTGCTTTCCGAAAGGACTTTCAGTGCCGCTGGAGGTTTTGTCACAGACAAAAGAGTGCATCTGTCCACCAACTCTGTAGACCGGCTGACATTTATAAAAATGAATCAGTCCTGGATCAGCATCTATCAATCCCCTGATGCTGAAGTAATGGATTAGATAGGGGATGTCCTCTTCTGCATTCACAAAACCTGCAGCACTGAACTCTTCCACAATACCACAAAAGGGTTACAGTGTGAAGGCACTTGCTGCCATGAAAGGCACAATATTTGGCTGCACTGACACCTGTGCCAGATTTATATCATTTTAATTTTTTGAACCGCAGGGTCCAACCCTGCACTCTTCCACAATACCACAGAGGGGTTACTGTATGATGATACTTGCTGGCCTGGCATTAAAGGCACAATATCTGGGTACACTGACGCCCATTACCAGATAAAAAACTTTTCAATATAGGACCACATGGTCCACCCCTGCATTCTTCAGCAAAACCACAGAGGGGTTACTGTATGATGATACTTGCTGGCCTGGCATTAAAGGCACAATATCTGGGTGCACTGACACCCATTACCAGATCAAAACATTTTCAATATAGGACCCCTGCACTCTTCCACAATACCACAGAGGGGTTAGGCTAGGGTCAGATGAGCGCATTTTGTACGGACTGTGCGTCCGTGCAGTACGGACGTACTTACTGACTGACAACAAGGTAGTGGCCACACAGTCGGTTTTCACTGACGTATTTTTTGACTGATGTAGCAGGGAAAATAAATTACAATGAAAGAACATTCTGTCCGTCAGAAATGCTGGACGGATAAATGCAGTCCGTCTGACCTTGTTGCATCACTCACACACAAAGCTATGCGGACGTTGTGGACGTGGCGCACTCTGCACGTCCATTCTAGCAGTATTACGTTCCTGCCTAACCTGCGTCCGTTTGCAGCGTCCATCAGCCCCCGCACTTCTGTGCGGACGTACTTCGTGTGTGGAGCTCCATTTAACACAATTGTATGCTATCACGGACGTACTTATGTGCGGGCAACACGGACGTTAACACTGCGTTCGTCTGACCCCAGCCTTACTGTATGATGATACTTGCTGGCCTGGCATTACAGGCACAATATCTGGGTGCACTGACGCTAATTAACAGATAAAAAAAACACTTTTCAATATAGGACCACATGGTCCACACCTGCATTCTTCCACAATACTACAGAGGGGTTACTGTATGATGGTACTTGCTGGCCTGGCACCAAAGGCAGAATATCTGGGTGCACTGACGCCTTAACCAGATGCATATCTTTTTAATATAGGACCGCATGGTCCACCCCTGCATTCTTCCACAATACCACAGAGGTTACTGTATGATAGTACTTGCAGGCCTGGCACTAAAGGCACAATATCTGGGTGCACTGCCACTGACGCCTTTATCAGATTCATATCCTCAGAGGGGTTACGGAGTGACGGCACTGTTGCCGACGCTAAAAGCCCAATTTTAAAGCACCTATTGTTACTTTCATCCAAAGCCTGCATAAGTTTCACAATAATTTAGCCAAAAAAATCACTAAACTTTTTCTGCGTGTCCTAAAATGTCTTTTCATACAGGGTGCCGGCCCAAGCAGTGGTTTATGGATAGATTAAAGGAAAAGCATTTACCGTCATATGAAACGTCATTTTTTTGTTTTTAAGTGTTTCTATACATCCTAGAAATCTGTCACTTCACGGGCAGGTTATGGGGACCTCCTAGGCACGATATTTGAAGGAATTTTTGGTTTTTATTTTTAACCCTTATTTCATGGAAAACTCACTGCCCCTTTAAAAACGTTTTTGTTTTAACTTTTTGTCCTTGTTTTCTGTCCCCCAGGGCACTACCCGGACCCCCATACACCTTTTATGGCAAATATGTAGCATATATGCCCTCTTGGAGGGCACTCTAAAATACCGAATTTTCAGCCCCATTGACTTGCATTGGGTTAGAGTTCGGGTTCAGGTTCGGACCCGAATATATACGTGTTCGAGCTCGAACCGAACTCGGGGGGTGTTCGGCTCATCCCTAATACTCACCCCTTTCCTCCAGGGCACCACGGCGATCTGACTTCCTTGAAGACAGACGCTGTTTTAAGACTAGGGATGACCTGAACACCCCCATGTTCGGTTCGCATTCGAACTCGAACAATTTCAAAAGTTCGAGTTCGAAAGCGAACATGAACCGAACTCAATGGGACTCGAAAGTTTGATTTTTAGAGTGCCATCCAAGAGGGCATATATGCAAGATATTTGCCATAAAAGGTGTATGGGGGTCCGGGTAGTGCCCTGGGGGACAGGAAACAAGGACAAAAAGTTTTTAAAAAAACGTTTTTAAAGGAACAGTGAGTTTTCCATGAAATAAAGGTTAAGAATAAAAACAAAAAATTCCTTCAAATATCATGCCTAGGAGGTTCCCATAACCTGCCCGTGAAGTGGTGGATTTGTAGGATGTATAGAAACATTTAAAAACAAAAAAATGACATTTCAAATGACGGTAAATGGTTTTCCTTTAATCTATTCATAAACAACTGCTTGGGGCGGCAGTCTGTATGAAAAGAGGAGACATTTTAGGACACGCAGAACAAGTTTAGTGATTTTTTGGCTAAATTATGGTGAAATTTATGTAGGCTTTGGATGAAAGTAACAATAGGTGCTTTAGAATTGGGCCTTTAGTGTCGGCAACAGTGCCGCCACACCGTAACCCCTCTGTGGTATTGTGGAAGAGTGCAGGGTTGGACCCTGCGGTCCAATATTAAATGATATGAATCTGGTAATATAGGCGTCAGTGGCAGTGCAACCAAATATTGTGCCTTTGGTGGCAGCAAGTACCTTCACACCGTAAGTAACCCCTCTGTGGTATTGTGGAAGAGTGCAGGGTTGGACCCTGCCGTCCAATATTAAAATGATATGAATCTGGTAATATAGGCGTCAGTGGCAGTGCACCCAAATATTATACCTTTGGTGGCAGCAACTGCCTTCACACCATAAGTTAGCTCTCTGTGGTATTGTGGAAGAGTGCAGTGGTGGAGGTTTTGGGAATGCAGAAGAGATCCCCGATCTATTCACTTACGTCAGCGTCAGGGGATTGATAGCTGCTGATCCAGGACTGATTCATTTTTTATAAATGTCAGCCGGTCTACAGAGTCGGTGGACAGATGCACTCTTTTGTCTGTGACAAAACCTCCAGCGGCACTGAACGTCCTTTCAGAAAGCATGCTGGATGAAGGGCAACCTAGTAGCTGCATAGCATATTGGCTAAGTTCTGGCCAGTGATCCAATCTCAACACCCAGTAAGCCAGTGGATCATCTGCTGGAAATGTATCCAGGTCTGCCCTTGCACCTAGGTAGTCCTGCATCATATACATAAATACAGAAAAAATGGCGTCGCGCCCATACTCACCGGAGCAGCAGCAACTGCCAGGAGTAACAGCCCAGTTAATGTATAAAACATAACAAGGAAAAAAAGTGTCATCTGCGCTCGTTTCTATGTGTTCCATGTACAACAAAACTGAGGTTTTTGTTTGTTTCAATGGCCATTGCAACGTAAGCTCACTCGCCACTTCACGGCACCTCTTTACAGAGTGAGTACCTAACAAATGTACCAAAAGGCCGCTCTACTGAGCAGCTCCAAGCCCCTCCTGCTGCTTTTCAGCCAAGGAGAGGCAGAGATGGTGCGTTTTATTTATACACGCACCAAACACTTCCCATTTGAGATTAAAAACAAAACATGGAAAGAGGAACAGCTGCAGAACGACGGACTGGTGTTACAAGCATGATATACATAAATACAGAAATAAAAGCGTCGCCCATACTCACCGGAGCGGCAGCAACTGCCAGGAGTAACAGCCCAGTTAATGTATAAAACATAACAAGGAAAAAAAGTGTCATCTGCGCTCGTTTCTATGTGTTCCATGTACAACAAAACTGAGGTTTTCGTTTGTTTCAATGGCCATTGCAACGTAAGCTCCGTAAATCCTGCATCATAAGGTGAAGACACTGGCAAAGGGTGCCTACATTTGACGTCCCTGGCATCGTGGATTAAAAAGGCATCAGTCAAGTGGCCCCAGCCTTCACCGCTCTTCCTCTGATCATCTGCAGCCTCAGAAGCACCTGTGTCATCACTTGGTAATCTACAAGTGTCGCTTTAGAGTGTCCTCAAGTTGTTTCATCCTGTGCTCCCTCTGTGCGGCCAGGATGAGCTCTGCAACTTTACCCTTGTATCGTGGATCAAGAAGGGTTGCCAACCAGTAATGATCCCTCTCCTTGATAGCACGAATCCTGGGGTCCTTTACCAGGCTTTGCAGGATAAGGGAGCCCATGCAGCATAGGTTGGAGGTGGCATTAGCTTCTGAGTCTTCCTGGTCAATGAGGATGACCCAATCGTGCACTTCCTCCTCCCAGCCACGTACTAGTCCTTGGGTTTCTGGGCACACAAAACCCTCCCTTAAGGAATCCCCACCTTCAATGCCCCCACTATTTAAATATTCCTCCTCCTCCTCCTCATCCTCCTCCTGTCTGATCTGAGGACCCTCAGGAATACTGTCTGCGTAAAGACTGGGGCCTTGAGAGCTAGGGAAGGCCTCCTCTTCCTTCTGCTGCTCTGCCTCTAGTGCCACATCTATAATTTCCTGCAGAGTGCACTCCAGCAGGAACACTAAAGGAATTGTGTCACTGATGCATGCACTGTCCCTGTTCACCATCCTCATTGCCTCCTCAAATGGTGACAGTACAGTGCATGCATCCTTGATCATCAGCCACTGTGGGGGGGAACCAAGTTGACCTGAACCTGTCCTTGTGCCATACTCACACAGGTACTCATTGATGGCCCTCTGCTGCTTGTGTAGACGCTGCAGCATTGCTAATGTCGAGTTCCACCTGGTGGGCATGTCACAGATCAGACGGTTTGTGGGAAGGTGGAATTCTCTTTGAATTTCTGCCAGGCGAACACCTGCTGGCAATGACCGGCTGAAGTGGCTGCAGACTTTTCTGGCCTGGGTGAGAAGCTCTGCCAGCCCTGGGTACCTGGTTAGGAAACGCTGTACCACCAGATTTAGGATGTGTGCTAGGTATGGTACATGTGTCAACTTACCCTGTCGTAGGGCGGAGAGAAGGTTGCTGCCATTATCACAGACGAACATTCCCAGCTGAGGCTGGCGTGGTGTTAACCATCTCTGCACCTGCCCCTGCAGAGCTGACAGAATTTCTGGCCCAGTATGACTCCTGTCCCCTAAACAAACCAGCTCAAGCACAGTATGGCATCTTTTTGCTTGAGCCATTGCGTAGCCCCTGCCACACGTCGGTTTAACTGCCACTTCGCCAGAGACAGAGAAGGAGGAGGAGGGAAAGGTGGTGGAGCAGACAGACTTCATACAAGCAGCTTTCTGGAGGCGTGGTGGATGAACAAGCTCCAGCACAGAGCCCCGTCTTGGATCCCTCCCAGCTGCAATCAGAGTTACCCAGTGTGCCGTGAAGGAAATGTAACAGCCCTGTCCATGCTTGCTGGACCACGTGTCTAAAGTCATGTGCACCTTGCTGCTGACTGCCTTTGCCAATGACTCCATAAAATTGTGTTCCACGTGCTGGTATAGTGCTGCAATGGCCTTCCGTGAAAAGAAATGGCATTTTGGAACCTGCCACTGTGGTACAGCACATTCAGCAAATTCACGGAAGGAAGCAGAGTCCACCAGCTGGAAAGGCAGCAGCTGTAATGCGAGTAATTTTGCTAAGCTGGCATTTAGACGCTGTGTTTGGGGATGTTGGGACTATATTTTTTCTTACGCTGCAGCAGCTGGGGAAACATAATCTGACTGCGTAAATCTTCAGCTGATGGGATGCTGTCAAATTCTGAGGAAGGACCTGGTACACCCATTACTGTAGCATCATCATCCCTGTCAGTGGAGGTTGTAGGCAATGACATGGCAGGACATATAGTGG